>WNWK01038697.1:0-17811 GCA_009830355.1 Cherax destructor | reverse complement strand
GTAAATTCTATTTAAAAGTGTGATAATCTAAGTATTTTAGCTAAAAATGAGTTTTGCCAGAAAAGCACTCAAACCGTTCTAAAACGTCGAAATATGCAATAAAATACGATTTAGCCTTTTTTCTGAGCTTTTTAATGTTTCATGTATTTTCGAAAATAATATGAAATATTCTAATTAATATTGATTTTTATAGATTTTTAATGGATTTTTAAAAATATGTAAATAATTATAAATATTAAAAATGCTATAAAACGTTATTTTATTGCATTTTTGACGATTAAGGCATTTTCAAGGATTTTCTGAAAAACTATTTTTTAGATAAAATATACTTATCGAGTAAGCTTCTAAAAGAAAATCATAAAATTTTGCTTACTTTTCCCATAAATTTCAATTGCAGTAGAAATTCTATTTAAAGTGTGATAATCTAAGTATTTTAGCTAAAAATGAGTTTTGCCAGAAAAGCACTCAAACCGCTCTAAAACGTCGAAATATGCAATAAAATACGATTTTAGCACATTTTTCTGAGCTTTTAATGTTTCATGTATTTTCGAAAATAATATGAAATATTCTATAATAATATTGATTTTTATAGATTTTTAATGGGATTTTTAAAAATATGTAAATAATTAATAAATAATCAAAAATGCTATAAAACTTATTTTATTGCATTTTTGACGATTTAAGGCATTTTCAAGGATTTTCTGAAAACTATTTTTTTAGATAAAATACACCTATGAGTAAGCTTCCTAAAGAAAATCATAAAATTTTGCTAATTTTTCCCCATAAATTTCAATTGCAGTAGAAATTCTATTTAAAAGTTTGAAAATCTAGGTATTTTAGCTAAAAATGAGTTTTGTCAGAAAAGCACTCAAACCGCTCTAAAACGTCGAAATATGCAATAAAATACGATTTTAGCACATTTTCTGAGCTTTTAATGTTTCATGTATTTTTGAAAATAATATGAAATATTCTATAAAAATATTGATTTTTATAGATTTTTAATGGATTTTTAAAAATATGTAAATAATTAATAAATATTCAAAAATGCTATAAACGTTATTTTATTGCATTTTTGACGATTAAGAGCATTTTCAAGGATTTTCTGAAAAACTATTTTTTTAGATAAAATACACTTATGAGTAAGCTTCCTAAATAAGCTTCCAAAAGAAAATCATTAAATTTTGCTTATTTTCCCATAATTTCAATTGCAGTAGAAATTTATTTAAAAGTGTGAAATCTGTATTTTAGCTAAAAATGAGTTTTGTCAAAAGTCTCAAACCGCTAAAAAAATAGGCAATAAAATACGATTTTAGCACATTTTCTGAGCTTTTAATTTTCATGTATTTTTCGAAAATAATATGAAATATTCTTTAAAAATATTGATTTTTATAATTTTTAATGGGATTTTTAAATATGTAAATAATTAATAAATATTAAAAATGCTATAAAACTTATTTTATTGCATTTTTGACGATTTAAGGCATTTTCAGGATTTTCTGAAAACTTTTTGATAAATATACCAAAAGCTTCCTAAAGAAAATCATAAAATTTTGCTTACTTTTCCCATAAATTTTAATTGCAGTGAAATTCTATTTAAAAGTGTGATAATCTAAGTATTTTAGCTAAAAATGAGTTTTGTCAGAAAGCACTCAAACCGCTCTAAAACGTCGAAATATGCCATAAAAGGCAATTTTAGTCATTTTTCTGAGCTTTTAATGTTTCATTATTTTGAAAATAATATGAATATTCTAAATTAATATTGATTTTATAGATTTTTAAGATTTTTAAAATATGTAAATAATTAATAAATATTAAAATGCTATAAAACTTTATTTATTGCATTTTGACGATTAAGCATTTTCAAGGATTTTCTGAAAAACAATTTTTAGATAAAATACACCTATGAGTAAGCTTCCAAAGAAAATCATAAAATTTTGCTTACTTTTCCCATAAATTTTAATTGCAGTAGAAATTCTATTTAAAGTGTGATAATCAAGTATTTTAGTAAAATGAGTTTGCAGAAAAGCACTCAAACCGCTCTAAAACGTCGAATATGCATAAAATGATTTAGCATTTTCTGAGCTTTTAATGTTTCATTATTTTTGGAAAATAATATGAAATATTCTAAAATAATTTATGATTTTATGGGATTTTTAAAATATGTAAATAATTATAAATATTAAAAATGCTATAAAACGTTATTTATGCATTTTTTGACGATTAACATTTTAGGATTTTCTGAAACAATTTTTAGATAAAATACCTATGAGTAACTTCTAAAGAAAATCATAAAATTTTGCTTACTTTTCCCATAAATTTCAATTGCAGTAGAAATTCTATTTAAAAGTGTGATAATCTAAGTATTTTAGCTAAAAATGAGTTTTGCCCAGAAAAGCACTCAAACCGCTAAAACGTCGAAATATGCATAAAATACGATTTTAGGCATTTTTCTGAGCTTTTTAATGTTTCATGTATTTTTCGAAAATAATATGAAATATTCTTAAAAATATTGATTTTTATAGATTTTTAATGGATTTTTAAAATATGTAAATAATTATAAATATTAAAAATGCTATAAAACTTATTTTATTGCATTTTTGACGATTTAAGGCATTTTCAAGGATTTTCTGAAAAACTATTTTTAGATAAAATACACCTATGAGTAAGCTTCCAAAAGAAAATCATTAAATTTTGCTTACTTTTCCCATAAATTTCAATTGCAGTAGAAATTCTATTTAAAAGTGTGAAAATCTAGTATTTTAGCTAAAAATGAGTTTGTCAGAAAAGTCTCAAACCGCTCTAAAACGTCCAAATATGCAATAAAATACGATTTTAGCACATTTTCTGAGCTTTTAATGTTTCATGTATTTTCGAAAATAATATGAAATATTCTATAAAATATTGATTTTTATAAATTTTTAATGGATTTTTAAAAATATGTAAATAATTAATAAATATTAAAAATGCTATAAAACGTTATTTTATTGCATTTTTGACGATTTAAGGCATTTTCAAGGATTTTCTGAAAAACTATTTTTTTAGATAAAATAACCTATGAGTAAGCTTCCTAAAGAAAATCATAAAATTTTGCTTACTTTTCCCAAAAATTTCAATTGCAGTAGAAATTCTATTTAAAAGTTTGATAATCTAAGTATTTTAGCTAAAAATGAGTTTTGTAGAAAAGCACTCAAACTGCTCTAAAACGTCGAAATATGCATAAAATGCGATTTTAGCATTTTCTGAGCTTTTTAATGTTTCATGTATTTTTGAAAATAATATGAAATATTCTAATTAAATATTGATTTTTATAGATTTTAATGGGATTTTTTAAAATATGTAAATAATTAATAAATATTAAAAATGCTATAAAACTTATTTTATTGCATTTTTTGACGATTTAAGGCATTTTCAAGGATTTTCTGAAAAACTATTTTTTTAGATAAAATACACTTATGAGTAAGCTTCCTAAAAGAAAATCATAAAATTTTGCTTACTTTTCCCATAAATTTCAATTGCAGTAGAAATTCTATTTAAAAGTTTGATAATCTAGTATTTTAGCTAAAAAATGAGTTTTGCCAGAAAAGCACTCAAACCGCTCTAAAACGTCGAAATATGCAATAAAATACGATTTTAGCACATTTTTCTGAGCTTTTTAATGTTTCATGTATTTTTCGAAAATAATATGAAATATTCTATAAAATATTGATTTTTATAGATTTTTAATGGGATTTTTAAAAATATGTAAATAATTAATAAATATTAAAAATGCTATAAAACGTTATTTTATTGCATTTTGACGATTTAAGGCATTTTCAAGGATTTTCTGAAAAACTATTTTTTAGATAAAACTAGAACTTCCAAAAGAAAATCATTAAATTTTGCTTACTTTTCCATAATTCAATTGCAGTAAATTCTATTTAAAGTTTGAAATCAATGTATTTTAGCTAAAAATGAGTTTTGTCAAAAGCACTCAAACCTCTAAAACGTCGAAATATGCCATAAAATGCAATTTTAGCCATTTTTCTGAGCTTTTAATGTTTCATGTATTTTTGAAAATAATATGAAATATTCTATAATATTGATTTTATAGATTTTAATGGATTTTTAAAAATATAAATAATTAATAAATATTAAAAATGCTATAAAACGTTATTTTATTGCATTTTTGACGATTTAAGGCATTTTCAAGGATTTTCTGAAAACTATTTTTTTAGATAAAATACACCTATGAGTAAGCTTCTAAAGAAAATCATAAAATTTTGCTAACTTTTCCCATAAATTTCAATTGCAGTAGAAATTCTATTTAAAAGTTTGAAAAATCTAGTATTTTAGCTAAAATGAGTTTTGCAGAAAAGCACTCAAACGCTCTAAAACGTCGAAATATGCCATAAAATGCAATTTTAGCATTTTTGAGTTTTAATGTTTCATGTATTTTTGAAAATAATATGAAATATTCTAAATAATATTGATTTTTATAGATTTTTAATGGATTTTTAAAATATGTAAATAATTATAAATATTCAAAAATGCTATAAAACTTGATTTTATTGCATTTTTGACGATTAGGCATTTTCAAGGATTTTCGAAAACATTTTTTAGATAAAATAACCTATGAGTAGCTTCTAAAGAAATCATAAAATTTTCTTATTTTCCCATAATTTCAATTCAGTAGAAATTTATTTAAAAGTTTGAAAATCTAGTATTTTAGCTAAAAATGAGTTTTGCAAAAAGCCTCAAACCGTAAAACGTCGAAATATGCCATAAAATGCAATTTAGCCATTTTTCTGATTTTTATGTTTCATGTATTTTTGAAAATAATTGAAATATTCTAAAAATATTGATTTTTATAGATTTTTAATGGATTTTTAAAATATTAAATAATTAATAAATATTAAAAATGCTATAACGATTTTATTGCATTTTTTGACGATTTAAGATTTTCAAGGATTTTCTAAAACTATTTTTTTAGATAAAATAACCTATGAGTAAGCTTCAAAGAAAATATAAAATTTGCTTACTTTTCCCATAAATTTTAATTGCGTAGAAATTCTATTTAAAAGTTTGAAATCTAGTATTTTAGCTAAAAATGAGTTTTGCGAAAAGCACTCAAACCGCTCTAAACGTCGAAATATGCATAAAATCATTTTGCCATTTTCTGAGCTTTTAATGTTTCATGTATTTTTGAAAATAATATGAAATATTCTAAAAATATTGATTTTTATAGATTTTTAATGGGATTTTTAAAATATGTAAATAATTAATAAATATTAAAATGCTATAAACTTATTTTATTGCATTTTTGAGATTTAAGGATTTTCAAGGATTTTCTGAAAACTATTTTTTAGATAAAATAACTTATAGTAAGCTTCCTAAAAGAAATATAAAATTTGCTACTTTTCCCATAAATTTCAATTGCAGTAGAAATTTATTTAAAGTTTGAAATCTAGTATTTTAGCTAAAAATGAGTTTTGCAAAAAGCCTCAAACCGCTCTAAAACGTCGAAATATGCCATAAATGCAATTTTAGCATTTTTCTGAGTTTTTAATGTTTCATTATTTTGGAAAATAATATGAAATATTCTAAATAATATTGATTTTTATAGATTTTTAATGGATTTTTAAAAATATTAAATAATTATAAATATTAAAAATGCTATAAAACGTTATTTTATTGCATTTTTTGACGATTAAGGCATTTTCAAGTTTTCTGAAAAACTATTTTTAGATAAAATATCCAGAAGCTTCCAAAAGAAAATCATAAAATTTTGCTTATTTTCCATAATTTACAATTGCAGTAGAAATTCTATTTAAAAGTTTGATAATAATGTATTTTAGCTAAAAATGAGTTTTGCAAAAAGCACTCAAACCTCTAAAACGTCGAAATATGCAATAAAATACGATTTTAGCACATTTTTCTGAGCTTTTTAATGTTTCATGTATTTTTCGAAAATAATATGAAATATTCTATAAAAATATTGATTTTTATAGATTTTTAATGGATTTTTAAAAATATGTAAATAATTATAAATATTCAAAAATGCTATAAACTTGATTTTATTATTTTTTGACGATTTAAGGCATTTTCATGATTTTCTGAAAAACTATTTTTTAGATAAAATATACCTATGAGTAAGCTTCCTAAAAGAAAATCATAAAATTTTGCTTACTTTTCCCATAAATTTCAATTGCAGTAGAAATTCATTTAAAAGTGTGAAAATCTAAGTATTTTAGCTGAAAAATGAGTTTTGCCAGAAAAGCACTCAAACCGCTCTAAAACGTCGAAATATGCAATAAAATACGATTTTAGCACATTTTTCTGAGTTTTTTTATTTTAAATTTATTATTTTTTATATAAAAAATTTTATTTCCATAATTAGATTTTTAAATAAAATTTAAATGAGTTTTGAAGTAAAACGTGAAATCAAAAACATTTTAGTTTATGTTTTATTTTCAAAATATAAACATAAATTATTTAAATTTTATGGATTTAAATATATATAATATTAAAAGCTATAATCATTTGACGATTTACATTGATTTTAACATTAAAATCCAGTAAGCTTCCAAAGAAAAATTTACTTTCCAATTTCAATTCAGAAATTATTTAAAAGATTGCTAAATGAGTTCAGAACACTAAACAAAATAAATACGTTAGACATTTCGTTTAATGTTTATTTTTCGAAAATATGAAATATCATAATATTGATTTTTAGATTTTAATGGATTTAAATAAATATAAAATTAACTATTTATTTTTTTGACGATGCATTTTCAAGATTTCAAAATATTTAAAGACTTTACTTTTCATAATTATGAAATTATTGTAATTAATATTAGCAAATGAGTCAGAAAGACAAACCTAATATAAAACATTTAGACATTTTCTAGCTTTATTTTCATTTAAAATGAATATCTAAATAGATTTTTTAGATTTAATGATTTAAATATGTAATAATATAAAATTAAAATGCTATAAAACTATTTATTGCATTTGAATTAAGATTTCAAGATTTAATATTTTAGATAAAAAAACAAAAATTAATTTTACTTTTCCCTAAACAATCAGAAATCTTAAAAGGTAAAATAAGATTTAAAAATGAGTTTTCAGAAAGACTAAACCGTTAAATCGAAATATGCATAAACGATTTACAATTTTTCTAGTTTTTAATGTTCGATTGAAAATATAGAAATATTCTATAAATATTGATTATAGATTTTATGATTTTTAAAATATAAATAATTATATATTAAAATGCATAAACTTGATTTTATTGATTTTGACATTTAAGATTTTAAGATTTTTGAAACTATTTTGATAAAATATACTGAGGTTCCAAAAGAAAATCAAATTTGCTATTTCCAACTCAGAAATTTATTAAAAGTTGAATGATAGCTAATAGTTTCAGAAAACACTCAAACCGTTAAACGTCATCATAAATCGATTTTAGAAATTTTTCTACTTTGCTTCAAATAAATAATAAATTTTAGAAATAAATAATAAATATTAAATGAAAACTATTTGCATTTGACATTAAGATTTTTTCTAACATTTAGATAAAAAACCTTGTAAGCTCAAAAATCAAATTGCTTATTTTCCCATAACAACAGTAAATTTAAATGTTAATTTTAGCTAAAATGAGTTTTGAAATCAACCTAATCAATATGCTAACGATTTAGAATTTTCTGTTTAGTTTCATGTATTTAAAATATATGAATATTCTATAAAATATTTTTAGATTTTTAGATTTTTTAAATATAAAAATTATAAATATAAATGTATAAACTATTATTGATTGAGATAAGGCATTAGATTTAACTATTTGATAAAATACCTAAGCTTCCAAAAATATAATTGCTTACTTTTCCCATAATTCAATTGCAAGAAATTTATTTAAAGTGTGAAATAGATTTTAGCAAAATAGTTTTCAGAAACTCAAACCTCTAAACGTCAAATGCAAAATAGATTAGCAATTTTTCTAGCTTTTAATGTTTCATGTATTTCAATAATATGAAATATTCTATTTTTTTTTTTTTTTTTTTTTTTTTTTTTTTTTTTTTTTTTTTTTTTTTTTTTTTTTTTTTTTTTTTAGATAAATATACATATGAGTAGTTCCAAAAATCATAAATTTGCTTACTTTTCCATAAATTTCAATGAGAGAATTTATTTAAAAGTGTGAAATGTAAGTATTTTAGCTAAAAATGAGTTTTGCCAGAAAGACTAAACCGTCTAAAGATGCATAAAATGCATTTTAAAATTTTTTAGCATTTTTTATGTTTCATGTATTTTCGAAAATAATGAAATATTCTATAAAATATTGATTTTATAGATTTTTAATGATTTTTAAAAATAGTAAATAATTATAAATTCAAAATGCTATAAAACTTGATTTTATTGCATTTTTGACGATTAAGCATTTTCAAGATTTCTGAAAAATTTTTTTAGATAAAATATACCTATAGTAAGCTTCCAAAAAAATCATAAAATTTTGTTACTTTTCCCATAAATTTCAATTGCAGTAGAAATTTATTTAAAATGTGAAAATTAAGTATTTTAGCTAAAAATGAGTTTTGTCAGAAAAGACCAAACCGCTCTAAAACGTCAAATATGCCATAAAACATTTTAGCAAAATTTTTCTAGCTTTTAATTTCAGGGGTTTTGAAAATAATATGAAATATTCAAAAAAATATTGATTTTTATAGATTTTTAATGGGATTTTTAAAAATATGTAAATAATTTATAAATTTTAAAAAAATGCTAAAAACGTTAATGCATTTTAAAGATCAAGGTATTTTAAAGGGATTTTCTAAAACTTTTTTTTAATGAAATTTTTACTTTCCTAAAAAAAAATTTATAAATTTGCTTATTTTTCCCCATAAATTTCAATTGCAGTAGAAACTTTTTAAAAAGTGAAATCTAATTTTTTAAAAATGAGTTTTGCCAGAAAAGCCTAAAACCCGTTCTAAAACGTCAAATATGCAATAAAATACGATTTCCGCACATTTTTTATTTTTTAAATTTTTTGAAAAAATTTTTCTATAAAAATATTGATTTTTAAGATTTTTATGGTTTTTTTAAAATATGTAAAAAATTTAAATAATATTAAAAATGCTAAAAACTATTTTATTGCATTTTTTGACGATTAAGGATTTTCAGGATTTTCTAATAACTATTTTTTAGATAAAATATACCTTTAGTAAGTTTCCTAAAGAAAATCATAAAATTTTTTTTACTTTTCCCATAAATTTCATTGCATAGAAATTCTATTTAAAAGTGTGAAAATCTAAGTATTTTAGCTAAAAATGAGTTTTGTCAGAAAAGCATCAAACCGCTCTAAAACGTCGAAATATGCCATAAAATGCGATTTTTAAAATTTTTCGAGCTTTTTAAACATGTATTTTCGAAAATAAATGAAATATTCTATAAAATATTGATTTTTTATAGATTTTAATTGATTTTAAAAATGTAATAATTATTTAAAAATTAAAAATGAAAAAAAACTTGATTTTATTTATTTTTGAGATTAAGGTTTTCAAGGATTTTTTAAAACATTTTTTTGATAAAATATACCCGAGTGTTTTTGTTAAAAATTCTTGTTACTTTCCCAAAATTTCCCAAATTTTTTAAAAATTTCTTTATTTAAAAGGAAAGTAAAAATATTTTAACCTTTTTAAAATTTTTATTTTTTTTTTTTCATGTATTTTCGAAAATAATATGAAATAAATTTTTAAATATTGATTATAGATTTAATGGGATTTTTTAAAATATGTAAATAATTAAAAAATATTCAAAATGTTTTAAAACTTTTTTATTTTATTGCATTTTTAAGATTCATTTTAGGATTTTCTAAAAACTTTTAGATAAAAATACCATAGAGCCTCTGGGTTTAAATCTCTTTTCCCATAATAATTGCAGTAGAAATTTATTTTAAAAAAAGAAAATTGGGATTTTAGCCATGTTTCAGAAAGACAACGTTTTTAAACGTCGAAATAGCCATTAACGATTTTGCAAATTTCTAGCTTTTTTTATGATATTCGAAAAAATATGAATATTCTTAAAAAATATTTTTATAGATTTATGGGATTAAAAATATGTAATAATTATAAATATTTAAAATGCTATAAAAATTTAATTATTGCATTTTTTTGATGATTAAGACATTTTCAGATTTTTTGAAAACTATTTAAATATAATATGGTACTTAAAGAAAATCATAAAATTTTTCTTACTTTTCCCCTAAATTTCAATTGCAAAAAATTTATTTAAAGTGTGAAAAAGTATTTTAGCTAAAAATGGTTTTGCCAGAAAAGCATCAAACCTTTAAAACGTCGAAATATGCAATAAAAAATTTTTGAAAAATAATTCTATTTTTAAAAATATGAAAAATCCATTAAAAATCTATAAAATCAATATTTTTATAGAATATTTCATATTATTTTCAAAAATACATGAAACATTAAAAAGCTCAGAAAATGTGCTAAAATCGCATTTTATGGCATATTTCGACGTTTTAGAGCGGTTTGATGCTTTTCTGACAAACTCATTTTTTAGCTAAAATACTTACATTTTCACACTTTTAAATAGAATTTCTACTGCAATTGAAATTTATGGGAAAAGTAAGCAAAATTTTATGATTTCTTTTAGGAAGCTTACTCATAGGTATATTTTATCTAAAAAAATAGTTTTTCAGAAAACCCTTGAAAATGCCTTAAATCGTCAAAAATGCAATAAAATCAAGTTTTATAGCATTTTGAATATTTATTAATTATTTACATATTTTTAAAAATCCCATTAAAAATCTATAAAATCAATATTTTTATAGAATATTTCATATTATTTTCAAAAATACATGAAACATTAAAAAATGCTAAGAAAATGTGCTAAAATCTTTTTTTTTTTTTTTTTTTTTTTTTTTTTTTTTTTTTTTTTTTTTTTTTTTTTTTTTTTTTTAATATTTAAATTATTTACATATTTTTAAAAATCCATTAAAAATCTATAAAAATCAATATTTTATAGAATATTTCATATTATTTTCGAAAATACATGAAACATTAAAGCTCAGAAAATGGCTAAACCCCCCCCCCCCCCCCCCCAAATTATTTACATATTTTTAAATCCCATTAAAATCTATAAAATCATTTATGAATTTTATATTATTAATGAACATTAAACTCAAATGTCAAAACGATTTAGCATATTCATAGCGTTTAGCTTTCTACAAACTCATTTAGCTAATACTTAATTTTCATTTTAAATAAATTTAAATTGAATTATGGAAAGTAGAATTATGATTTTCTTTTTAAATATAAAAATAGTTCAGAAAACCTAATGCTTATAAATGCAATAAATAAGTTATAGCATTAATATAATTATTTACATATTTAAATCTAATCTATAAATATATTTATAGAATATTCATATTTCGAAAAATGAAACATTAAAAATAGAAATTGTACTTATTGAAACGTTTAGGGTTTGGGCTTCTAAAACTTTTTAGCTAAATCTTACATTTTCACACTTTTAAATAGAATTTACTAATTGAAATTTATGAAAGTGCAAATTTATGATTTTTTAGGAAGCTTACTCAAGGATATTTTATCAAAAATAGTTTTCAGAAAATCCTTGAAAATGCCTTAATTCAAAATGCAAATGTTATAGATTTTAATTTTAATATTTACATATTTTTAAAATCCCATTAAAATCTATAAAATCAATATTTTATAGAATATTTCATATTATTTGAAAATAATAAACATTAAGCTAGAAATGTGCTAAATCGATTTTATGCATATTTACGTTTAGAGGGTTTGAGTTTTGAAAACTCATTTTTAGCAAATACTTACATTTTCACACTTTTAAATAGAATTCTACTGCAATTGAAATTTATGGGAAAGTACAATTTTATGATTTTTTTAGGAAGCTACCAAGGTATATTTTATCTAAAAAGTTTTCAAAAATCCTGAAAATGCCTTAATTCAAAATAATAAAATCAAGTTTATAGCATTTTAATATTTATAATTATTTACATATTTTTAAAATCCCATTAAAATCTATAAAATCAATATTTTATAGAATATTTCATATTATTTGAAAAATATGAAACATAAAAGCTCAGAAAATGTGCTAAGATTATCATATTTAGTTTGAGCGTTTGAGCTTTTCTGACAAACTCATTTTTAGCTAAAATACTTAATTTTCACACTTTTAAATAGAATTTCCTAATTGAAATTTATGGAAAAGTAAGCAAATTTTATATTTTTAGATTATAAGTATATTTTATCTAAAATGTTTTTCAGAAAATCCTTGAAAATGCCTTAATCGCAAAAGCAATAAAATAAGTTTTATAGCATTTATTTAAATATTTAATATTTTAAAAATCCATTAAAATCTATAAAAATCAATATTTTATAGAATATTTCATATTATTTCAAATAATGAAACATTAAAAGCTCGAAAATGAAAACGTATTTTATTGCATTTCACGTTTAGAGTTGAGGCTTTTCTGGCAAACTCATTTTAGCTAAAATACTAGATTTACACTTTAAATAAATTTACTGCAATTGAAATTTATGGGAAAAGTAAGCAATTTATGATTTTCTTAGGAAGTTACTAATATTTTATCTAAATAGTTTTCAGAAAACTTGAAATGTTAATCCAAAATGCAATAATAATTTATACATTTATATTTATATTATTTACATATTTTTAAAATCCCATTAAAAATCTATAAAAATCAATATTTTTATAGAATATTTCATATTATTTTAAAATACATGAAACATTAAAAGCTCGAAAATGCTAAAATCGATTTATGATATTTGACGTTTTAGAGTTGATGCTTCTGCAAAACTCATTTTTACAAAATACTTAATTTTCACACTTTTAATAAATTTCATCAATGAAATTATGGAAAAGTAAGCAAATTTTATATTTTTGAGCTTATCATAGGTATTTTTATTAAAAAGTTTTTCAAAATCCTGAAATGCCTTAATCAAATGCAATAAAATCAAGTTTTATAGCATTTTAATATTTATTAATTATTTAATATTTTTAAATCATTAAAATCTATAAAATCAATATTTATAGAATATTTCATATTATTTTCGAAAATACATGAAACATTAAAGCTCAAAAATGTGCAAAATCGTTTTATGCATATTTCGACGTTTAGGGTTTGATGCTTTTTGAAAACTCATTTAGCTAAATACTTAGATTTTCACACTTTTAAATGAATTTCATGCGAAATTAGGAAATAAATTAATTTTCTGTAAAAATAGTTTAAAACGAAATGTTAATTAAAATGTAATTTAATTATTAATTTATATTTTAAATCATTAAATTATAAATCAATATTTAGAATATATATTATTAAACATTAACAGAAATGAAAACGTATTTTATTGAATTTCGCTTTTAAGCGGTTTAGTTTCAACCTTTTAATAATTCACTTTAAATAATTTCTGATTGAAATTTAGAAGTAAATTTTAATTTCTTGCTATAATATTTATCAAATGTTGAATCTAATGTAATCTCAAATGATCAAGTTTATAGCATTTTTGAATATTTATATTATTTACATATTTTTAAAAATCCATTAAAATCTATAAAATCAATATTTTATAGAATATTTCATATTATTTTCGAAAATACATGAAACATTAAAAAGCTCAGAAAATGTGCTAAAATCGTTTTTATTGCATATTTCGACGTTTTAGAGCGGTTTGAGTGCTTTTCTGGCAAAACTCATTTTTAGCTAAAATACTTAATTTTCACACTTTTAAATAGAATTTCACTGCAATTGAAATTTATGGGAAAAGTAAGAAAATTTTATGATTTTCTTAGGAAGCTTACTCATAGGTATATTTATCTAAAAATAGTTTTTCAGAAAATCTTGAAATGCTTGAATGTCAAAATGCAATAAAATAAGTTTTATAGCATTTTGAATATTTATTAATTATTCATATTTTTAAAAATCCCATTAAAAATCTATAAAAATCAATATTTTTATAGAATATTTCATATTATTTTCGAAAATACATGAAACATTAAAAGCTCAGAAAATGTGCTAAAATCGTATTTTATTGCATATTTCGACGTTTTAGAGCGGTTTGAGTGCTTTTCTGGCAAAACTCATTTTTTAGCTAAAATACTTACATTTTCACACTTTTAAATAGAATTTCTACTGCAATTGAAATTTATGGAAAAGTAAGCAAATTTTATGATTTTTTTAGGAAGCTTTACTCATAGGTATATTTTATCAAAAAAATAGTTTTTCACAAAACCTTGAAAATGCCTTAATCGTCAAAATGCAATAAAATCAAGTTTTATAGCATTTTTGAAATATTTATTAATTATTTACATATTTTTAAAAAATCCCATTAAAAATCTATAAAAATCAATATTTTTATAGAATATTTCATTATTTTCGAAAAATACATGAAACATTAAAAGCTCAGAAAAATGTGCTAAAATCGCATTTTATGGCATATTTCGACGTTTTAGAGCGGTTTGAGTGCTTTTCTGGCAAAACTCATTTTTTAGCTAAAATACTTACATTTTCACACTTTTAAATGAATTTACTGCAATTGAAATTTATGGAAAAGTAAGCAAAATTTTATGATTTTCTTTAGGAAGCTTACTCATAGGTATATTTTATCTAAAAAAATAGTTTTTCAGAAAATCCTTTGAAAATGCCTAATCGTCAAAAATGCAATAAAATCAAGTTTTATAGCATTTTGAATATTTATTAATTATTTACATATTTTTAAAAATCCCATTAAAATCTATAAAAATCAATATTTTTATAGAATATTTCATATTATTTTCGAAAAATACATGAAACATTAAAAGCTCAGAAAATGTGTTAAAATCGTATTTTATGGCATATTTCGACGTTTTAGAGTGGTTTGAGTGCTTCGCAAACTCATTTTTAGCTAAAATACTTAATTTTCACACTTTAAATAGAATTTCTACTGCAATTGAAATTTATGGGAAAAGTAAGCAAAATTTATGATTTTCTTTGGAAGCTTACTATAGGTATATTTATCTAAAAATAGTTTTCAAAAATCCTGAAAATGCCTTAATCGTCAAAATGCATAACAATTTATAGCATTTAATATTTATTAATTATTTACATATTTTTTAAAATCCCATTAAAATCTATAAAAATCAATATTTTTATAGAATATTTCATATTATTTTCGAAAATATGAAACATAAAAAGCTCAGAAAATGTGCTAAAATCGCATTTATGGCATATTTCGACGTTTAGAGCGGTTTGATGCTTTTCTGACAAACTCTTTTTTAGCTAAAATACTTACATTTTCACACTTTTAAATAGAATTTCTACTGCAATGAAATTTATGGAAAAGTAAGCAAAATTTTATGATTTTTTTTAGGAAGCTTACTCATAGGTATATTTTATCTAAAAATAGTTTTTCAGAAAATCTTGAAAATGCCTTGAATCGTCAAAATGCAATAAAATAAGTTTTATAGCATTTTTGAATATTTATTAATTATTTACATATTTTTAAAAATCCCATTAAAATCTATAAAAATCAATATTTTTATAGAATATTCATATTATTTTCGAAAATACATGAAAAAAAAAGCTAGAAAAATTTGCTAAAATCGCATTTTATGCATATTTCGACGTTTTAGAGCGGTTTGATGTTTTCTGCAAAACTCATTTTTAGCTAAAATACTTACATTTTCACATTTAATAGAATTTCTACTGCAATTGAAATTTATGGAAAAGTAAGAAAATTTTATGATTTTTTGGCTTATATGGATATTTTATCTAAAAAATAGCTCAAAACTTGAAAATGCCTTGATCTCAAAAATGCATAAAATAACGCTTTTATAGCATTTTTAATATTTATATTATTTACATATTTTTAAAAATCCATTAAAATCTATAAAATCAATATTTTTATAGAATATTTCATATTATTTTCGAAAATACATGAAACATTAAAGCTCAGAAAATGTGCTAAAATCGTTTATGTATCGAGTTTAGAGCGGTTTGAGCTTTCTGCAAACTCATTTTAGCTAAAATACTTACATTTTCACACTTTTAAATAGAATTTCACTGAATTGAAATTTATGGAAAAGTAAGCAAAATTTATGATTTTCTTTTAGGAAGCTTACTATAGGTATATTTTATCTAAAAATAGTTTTTCAAAAATCCTTGAAAATGCCTTAATCTCAAAATGCATAAAATAAGTTTTATAGCATTTTTGAATATTAAATTATTTACATATTTTTAAAAATCCCATTAAAAATCTATAAAATCAATATTTTTATAGAATATTTCATATTATTTTCGAAAATACAGAAACAAAAAAAAGCTAAAAAAAATTTTTTTTTAAAAATGCTTTTAGGCATATTTCGATTTTTTGGGGTTTAAGGTTTTGGGGGAAAAATTTTTTTTAGTAAAAAACAATTTTCAAATTTTTAAAGGAATTTCATGCAATTAAATTTTAAAAGGGAAAAAACAAATTTTATGATTTTCTTTTTTATATAAAAAAAAAATTTTTCAAAAATCCAAAATCCTTAATCGTCAAAAAATGCAAAAATCTTTTAAAAGTTTTAAATTTTAAAATTATTTCCCTATTTTTAAAAATCCCTTAAAAAAAATCTATAAAACAATATTTTTATAGAATATTTCATATTATTTTCGAAAAATACAGAAACATTAAAAACTCAGAAAAATTTAAAAAACGATTTTATGGCATTTTCCCCGATTTTTTAGGGGGGGTTTGATTTTTTTTGAAAAAATTTTATTTTTAGAAAAAAACTTACTTTTCACACTTTTAAATAAATTTACTGCAATTGAAATTTAGGGAAAAGTAAGAAATTTTATGTTTTTTAGGAAGCTTCCCAAAGGTATATTTTATCTAAAAAAATTTTAAAAAATTTTTAAAAATTTTTAACCCAAAAAAATGAAAAAAAAATAATTTTTAAATTTTTTTTATAATTATTTACTTTTTTTTAAAATCCCTTAAAAATCAAAAAATCAATATTTTTAAATATTTTATTTTTTTTCAAAAAATGAAATTTTAAAAAAGCAGAAAAATTGAAAAAATCGTTTTTAGATATTTCGCCTTTTTGGAGGGTTTGAGGTTTTTTGGAAAACTCTTTTTTAGCAAAATTTTTTAATTTTCACCAAAAGGAATTTTTTTAAAATTGAAATTTATGGGAAAAAAAGAAGCAAAATTTTAGTTTTTTTTTGGGAAGCACCGGAATTTAAAAAAAAAAATGTTTTCAAAAATCCGAAAATCCTTAATCTTTAAAAATGAAAAAAAACTTTTATAGTTTTTTTAAATTTATTAATTATTTACTTTTTAAAAAAAACCCCATTAAAACAAAATCAATATTTTATAGAATATTTCATTTTTTTCAAAAAATACAAAAAAACAAAAAAAACTCAAAAAAATGTGCTAAAATCGATTTTTTTGCATATTTCGATTTTTGGAAAAGGGTTTGATTTTTTTCGGGAAAAACTTTTTTTAGCAAAAATTTTAATTTTCACTTTTTTTAAATGAATTTCTACTGCAATTGAAATTTGGGGGAAAAGTAAGCAAAATTTTATGATTTTTTTGGGAAGTTTCCCGGGGTATATTTTATAAAAAAAATATTTTTCAAAAACCTTGAAAATGCCTTAAAAAAAATGCAAAAATTCAATTTTATAGCTTTTTTAAAATTTTTAAATAATTATTTACATTTTTTTAAAAAAATCCCTTAAAAATCATTAAAATAAATTTTTTTTATAGAATATTTCATATTTTTTTCAAAAATACATGAAACTTAAAA
>WNWK01038696.1:0-17812 GCA_009830355.1 Cherax destructor | reverse complement strand
TGTAGGGGAAGGAAGGCGGGGTAGGGGTCGTCCTAGAAAAGGTTGGAGGGAAGGGGTAAAGGAGGTTTTGTGGGCGAGGGGCTTGGACTTCCAGCAAGCATGTGTGAGCGTGTTAGATAGAGTGAATGGAGACGAATGGTTTTTGGGACATGACGATCTGTTGGAGTGTGAGCAGGGTAACATTTTGTGAAGGGATTCAGGGAAACCAGTTAATTGATTTAGTTGGACTTGAGTCCTGGAAATGGGAAGTACAATGCCTGCACTTTAAAGGAGGGGTCTGAGATAGTGACAGCTGGGAGGGACTTTTCTCAGCTGTCGTATCTGAGCTCCTCTGCAAAGACAGTGATTATGTATGAGTGTGGTGAAAGTGTTGAATGATGATGAAAGTATTTTCTTTTTGGGGGTTTTCTTTCTTTTTGGGTCACCCTGCCTCGGTGGGAGACGGCCGACTTGTTGAAAAAAACAAAAACAAAAAAAAATTAGCAAGCGATCGGCAGTCGCGAATGTTGCCGCCGTAATCGGTTCACTTTGTCAACTTCTCGCCTCTATATCTCTGTAAGTATTAATCACAAATTTTTTTTTTTTTTTTTGCTCAAATGCTTAGTAAAATATTCTTTTAAGATTTTTTACGATTTTTTTTTTTTTTTTTTTTTTTTTTTTTTTTAATTTTTCTACTCAGAACGAGACTTCAGAATCAGAGGCCCCGACAGTGAAAGGGTTAATATATCCCTACCTCACCTCTGGTATTTGTGCCTGGGGATCAACCACAGCCATCCACCTTAAACCTTAAATAACCCAACAAAAAGCTGCTGTGTGGATGATTACCAGCTCCTGTTAGACAGCACACCCCACAACTTTTCAAAAAACCTGAACCTACTAAATATACGAGACATACACTCATATTATTGTGCCTACTACATATACAGAACATTAAACTCCAATATAAACCCTCCACTTAAACTTCTCCTTGATAGCTACAACAGGAAGCTCAGTCCACAATACAAGGCACAAAACACTCTTCGACATCCCTTGTGTCAGTCTTGCACTATGCAAAAATGCAATGCAAATAAAGGTCATGAAGATCTGGTATTCACTACCTGAACCGGTAAAGGCTCCCCCTGACTACTTATAAATTTAGGACTTAGTTTAAAAATCATCTCATCTCTCAATACTAACCAAATTAACCAAAGCAACTTCTAATCAGTTATTATATTATATGACATCTGGTCTATTAAACATCTGCCAATTCATGAAATATTACTGCTTGAACCATTAATTGTAATAGTGTTTTTATTATGTGCAACTTCAAGATTATTCTTATAAACCTCCACCTTGACTACCTCGCATTAGTACAGGTTGACCATCACTAATCCAGCACCATCGGGACCTGTAGGGTGCTGGATTAGTGATTTTGCCGGATTACATTGTGGTTAGGTTAAAATACACTTAACCCAATGGCGATATTTATGCATCAGCGATTTCACACACTTTACGCCCCAGTTTTGGCCCATTCCATTGTTCCAGTCTACCAAACTCGTAGCTATTTCACTAGTATTCCTTCTATTCTGTCGACTAAGTACAAGAAGCCTCCATTTTATCAATTTCAAACCAATAAAGTGGTCAGAAATCAGTAAATTGGCTAATTTCACACAAATTTCAAGAGATGCTAATTTCAAAATAGGGTCCAGAATGAACAATGCAGACATTCCTGGCACTAAAATAACATTTTCTCTGTTCATTAGTCATGTCTCCAGGCCCCTCTTATATAACACTTGCTTTCCATTTTTAATTTGTATTCACACAAAAAAATAGAAGATTTACTCTTATGTAGACTACTTCATTATTGTAATGTATTAATAATGTCAAGCCATTCGTGACTGCGTATTAGACTGGACAGTTGGACACATATTGGACAATGATGTCATTTGTTTACTCTTGAACATCAGCAAAAATGAACATTTCCGCTACTTTGAGCTCAATTTCAAACTACTTTCTGTCGTGAAACCAATCAAAATCATAACTATTTGTGTAATATCTTCCATTCTATCAAATGAGACCAAATAAAGGAGAATACAACCATAAAAACCATACGAAAATACACCGCAAAGTCAGTTTTACACCATAAACACTGTTGCAGTTTTTTTCTCATTATGCACTGCGTGCTGCAGGATTTTTTTGTATAGTGCACACTTACCACACAGACTTATTATCTCATATGTAGGACCAAATTTACTGGTCACAGCTTATCTGAGTGAGCTGAACTCATGGCGACCTTCAGTGACTTCAAAGCCACCTTATCTTTTATGGACAATGTATTGTGTATGTGCTTTGCACAACGAGAAGCATTTCTTATATTTGTTGGAACCATGGCTAGGACTAAAAGTGAGCAGGTTATAACAATAAATGGAAAAAAAGAAATTGGAATGGCTCGTGCAGCAAGTAGTCTACGCCACTTTGCAATCCAAATGATTTTTTTGTGAATGAGCCTCAAAACTCCATCAATGTATACCAGATTTTTGACATTATCTATACTCCGATAGACTTTGAGATAGCCATTGACAACATGCCCATGTACTCACCCTCCAGGTAGACCAAACAGTATCGGGAGGTTAGTGTGATGACCCTGGAAATTTTAAATTATGCTAGCCAAAATTAATGCTGGATTACTAATTACATGATTTGTGATGGCTGACCTGTATTAAGATTAAATAAAGATTTTAATAAAAGTTAATCACTCCTATCTTGTGTAGATTTAAGTACAGTCAACCCTCTGTTTTTGTGTTTAATCCGTTAAAGAGGGATCGACTAAAACTGAAATCGACAAAAACTGAAACCATGTTCCCATAAGAAATAATGTAAATTCAATTAATCCATTACAGAAACCCAGAAGTTTGAAATTTTTTTTTTAGGGGGCCTTAAAGATAGATTTACATGCACAAATGAATGAACTCAATGTGACACTTACCTTTATTGAAGACTGATGTTGCTGGATGGAAGAGAGGGAGGAGAGGAGAGGAAAGAGACCCTAATTTTTGGAATGGAAATCCCCCTCCATAAGGACTCTAGGTACCAAGTCCTCATCGGGGGTCACTTCCCTTCTTTGTCTTTTACTGCC
Organism: Cherax destructor; assembly: GCA_009830355.1. Classification (NCBI taxonomy): domain Eukaryota; kingdom Metazoa; phylum Arthropoda; class Malacostraca; order Decapoda; family Parastacidae; genus Cherax; species Cherax destructor. The sequence goes on along the minus strand of WNWK01038696.1, from coordinate 14,697 downwards.
ACTAGGACCAGCTTGAGTCACTGTACACCTGTGGCACTAAATATCTGTCCAGAGAGCTCTGTTGCTGGTGTCTCTTTAAAATGTCCCTAAAAGGGGAAAAGAGATTGTCATTGAACATGTTGATGAGACGGATTGCAACATCTTTGTCAGGGTGATGTTCCTCCACAAATGAATGCACCTTACTCCACATTGCACAGATCTCCTTAATCTCTGAAGAAGGCACCTTACATCTTTCTTCCTGCTTCATTGAAGCAATTTCCTGAGATCTGGTTTGATGGTGTTGCAGCTCAAGCTCTTGCAGCTCATCAGTTGTTAGATCTTCATTGTGGTCCTCCACCAACTCTTCCACATCCTGGCTACTCACATCCAACCCCAATACCACAATACTTTCCACAACTTCCATAGGCTCCTCAGGGTCAGCCCCAAACCCTTCAAAATCCTTCTCTGGGACAGAATCTGGCCACAACTTTCTCCAAGCAGAGTTCATCGTCCTGGAAGTCACTCCCTGCCAAGCTTTATCTATAAGGCCTATGCAATGGAAGATATTGAAGTGATCCTATTAGAACTCTTTTAGGGTCAATGCAGTGTCATTGGTCACATCAAAGCACCTTTCAAACATTGCTTTGGTGTACAGTTTTTTGAAGTAAGAAATGACCTGCTTGTTAATGGGCTGGATGAGAGGAGTGGTGTTAGGAGGCAAGAACTTCACTGTTACAAATTTGAATTCCTTAGACAATTGGTCTTCCAAGTCTGGAGGATGAGCAGGAGCATTGTCCAGTACCAGGAGGCACTTGAGCCCCAATTTATTGTCCAATAGATATTTCTTCACACTGGGGCCAAACGCTTAATTAAACCATTCCAGGAAAATTTCCCTAGTGACCCATGCCTTAGGGTTAGCTTTCAACATCAAACAATTTACTCTTGGCAACACTATTTCTTGAACACACTGGGATTTTCAGAGTGATACACGAATAAAGGCTTCACTTTGAAATACCCACTAGCGTTACCACACAACATAAGAGTTAGCCTGTCTTTCATAGGCTTGTGTCCTGGCATTGTCTTTTCCTCCTGCATGATGTAGGTCCTCTTTGGCATTTTCTTCCAAAAGAGGCCTGTTTCATCACAATTAAACACTTCTTCGGGTTTGAAATTTTCAGCCTTTACATATTCTTTAAACTCGCACACAAATTTTTCAGCCGCTTGTTTATCTGAACTGGCACCCTCACCATGCCTTACAACACTGTGTATGCCACTTCTCTTCTTGAATTTTTCGAACCAGCCTTTGCTGGCCTTAAATTCATCAACATCAGCACTGGTTCCAGGCATTTTCTTGACAAGATCGGTATGCAACTGCTTTGCTTTTTCACAAATTAATGACTGCACAACACTGTCACCCGCTAGAAGTTTTTTGTTTATCCACACCAACAACAATTTCTCCATATTTTCCATTGTTTGTGAACTCTGTTTCGTTATTGTATTCACCCCTTTTACAACATTAGCTTCAGTGATTTCTTTTCTCTTAGCCACAATGGAACCGATGGTTGATGGGGCCTTATTGTATATCCTGGCAAGCTTGGCAATACGTACACCACTATCATATTTTTAAATTATTTCTTTAATTCTACGGTGTTCCTCACTTTCTTTACCAAAGGACTGGCACTAGGAGCTTTCTTTGGGCCCATGGTAGCTTATTTAGTAGTCACACACAATAATCAAGGGCCAAAAACAATGAATTGTTACTAAATGTTTTGTAGGAACTCCTGGGATGATGATCACTCGAGCATAAACAATGCTACACTGTGTGACAATGTGCGACAATGTGCGTGGGAGGTGCGTGGGTGGCGGCTTTGTATGTGCAGGGCACTGGTGGACAGGTTCCGTACCAAAAACGAAAACGGAGGTAAAATTTCCCCGAAAAAATGCCCGAAAACTGAAATCACCGAAAACGGAGATACACGAAAACGGAGGGTTGACTGTATAGTTATTATGTACTAGGATTAGTCTGCCCGAAATGCCCCAGCATGATAGTGGCTTTCTTTGTACTGTACTGTACTTAGCAAACTAATATTGTAATTACACATTGTAACCTTTACAAAGAAACAAAATATTTATTCTTTATTTTTTCAGGTTTGGTAGAGTTTGGCCAGTGGAGGTAAATAAAAGTTCAAAGAATTTCCTAAGAAGAGTTAACCAGTGTGTGCTTGAAAGGCAGTGTGATAGAAGTCTTGCTTATATATCTACTCAAGTCACTGCTGATGGAGAGAGTTATGAAGACTACCTTATAAATTCAGGCTCTGCAATCAAAATAAACCTGTTACCTGTTAAAGAACAGACAGGTGAGGTTAACTCCAGTGAAAGAAATTTTAGTGAATTTTTCTCTTCTGTTAGATCCAAAGACAGATAAAATTGCAAGTTTATGCCAACTGGTGTTGAAGGTAAAGCACATTCATTTTCAACATTTTAGTGTCAAGATGAGTGTAATACAGTGGACCCCTGGTTTTCGTAATTAATCCGTTCCAGAGAGAGTGACTAAAACCGAATATTACGATTTCCGAATCTATTTTCCCCATAAGAAATAATGGAGATTCAATTAATCTGTATGTATGTATATATATATGCATATATATACATACATACACATATCTAGGTTTTTCTTTTTTTTTCTTAATAGCTCTTGTTCTTCTTTATTTCCTCTATTCTCCATGGGGAAGTGGAAAAGAATCTTTCCTCTGTAAGCCATGCGTGTCGTATGAGGCATCTAAAATGCCGGGAGCAATAGACTAGTAACCCCTTCTCCTGTATACATTTACTAAAAAAGAGAAGAAGAAAATTTTTATAAAACTGGGATGCGTGGATGTAGTGCAGATGATAAGAAAGAGATGATTGCTGATGTTACGAATGAAGTTGGACGTCCTGGCCGTAAGCGAAACAAAGCGAGTTTCGGTGGGGAGAAATGGGATTAAGTCAGGAGTATTTGAGAGAGTTAGAGCTAAGGAAGGGGTAGCAATAATGTTGAAAGATCAGTTATGGAAGGAGAAGAGGGAATATAAATGTATTAATTCAAGGATTATGTGGATCAAAATAAGGGTTGGATGCGAAAAGTGGGTCATAATAAGCGTGTATGCACCTGGAGAAGAGATGAGTGTAGAGGAGAGAGATTTTGGGAGATGTTAAGCAAATGTATAGGAACTTTTGAACCAAGTGAAAGGATAATTGTGGTAGGGGACCTAAATGCTAAAGTAGGAGAAACATTTAGAGAGGGTGTGGTAAGTAAGTTTAGGGTGCCAGGTGTAAATGATAATGGGAGCCCTTTAATGGAACTTTGTATAGAAAGGGGTTTAGTTATAGGCATTACATATTTTAAGAAATAGATGATAAATAAGTATACAAGATATGATGTAGGGTGTAATAACAGTAGTTTGTTGGACTACGTATTGGTAGATAAAACTGTTGAGTAGACTTCAGGATGTACATGTTTATAGAGGGGCCACAGATATATCAGATCACTTTTTAGTTGTAGCTACAGTGAGAGTAAAAGGTAGATGGGATACAAGGAAAATAGAAGCAACAAGTAAGAGAGAGGTGAAGGTTTATAAACTAAAAGAGGAGGCAGTTAGGGTAAGATATAAACAACTATTGGAGGATAGATGGGCTAGTGAGAGTACATGTATAGGCAATGGGGTTGAAGATGTATCGGGGTAGGTTTAAGAATGTAGTATTAGTGTGTTCAGTAGAAGTTTGTGGTTATAGGAAAGTGGGTGCGGGAGGGAAGAAGAGCGATTGGTGGAATGATGATGTAAAGAGAAAAAGTTAGCATATGAGAGGTATTTACAAAGTAGAAGTGATGCAAGGAGGGAAGAGTATATGGAGAGAAAGAGAGGTTAAGAGAGTGGTAAAGTAATGTAAAAAGAGAGCAAATGAGAGAGTGGGTGAGATGTTATCAATGAATTTTGTTGAAAATAAGAAAATGTTTTGGAGTCAGATTAATAAGTTGAGGAAGCCTTGGGAACAAATGGATTTGACAGTTAAAAGTAGGAGAGGAGAGTTATTAAATGGAGAGTTAGAGGTATCGGGAAGATGGAGGGAATATTTTGAGGAATTGTTAAATGTTGATGAAGATACGGAAGCTGTGATTTCGTGTATAGGGCAAGGAGGAATAACATCTTGCAGGAGTGAGAAAGATCCAGCTGTGAGTGTGGGGGAAGTTCGTTGGGCAGTGGGTAAAATGAAAGGGGGTAAGGCAGCTGGGATTGATGGGATAAAGATAGAAATGTTAAAAGCAGGTGGAGATATAGTTTTGGAGTGGTTGGTGCTATTATTTAATAAATGTATGGAAGAGGGTAAGGTACCTAGGAGAGCTCCCGTTTTCTCCTGAGATCCCATTTTCACCTGAGATCCCCGCCTGAGAGTGCCACATAGTTCCTTTGTATAAAGGCAAAAGGGACAAAAGAGAGTGCAAAAATTATTGGGGAATAAGTCTGTTGAGTATACAGTGGACCCTTGAAAATCGTCATTAATCTGTTCCAGAGAGTCTGCCGAAATTCAAAATAGACTATTTTCAAAACCATTTTTCCCATAAGAAATAATGTAAATCAAATTAATCCGTTTCAGACACCCAAAAGTATTAAAAAAAAATTTTTTTTTTTACATGAAATGTACATTTATCTACACAGAAAACAATGAGACATGAAGAATAAAACAATAATAACATGACACTTACCTTTATTGAAGAGTTGTTGATGTGTGGAAGATGGGGGGAATGTAGAGGATGAAGTTAATATTGTTTGGAAGGGGAATTCCCTTCCTTAGACTTCAGGTACAAAGTCCTTTTCCGGGGTTACTTCTCTTCTTTGTCTTTTACTGCCACAGTACATTCATTACTTACTTTAAAATATTTGTAGTTTTAATGTAGGGAGAGAGGTGTGTAGTATTTATTTGTAGGAATTCAGTATAGGTAGCCTGTAGATATAGGTACATGTATGTAGCCCCCACCCGGGGCTTCACTACACAGCCATATTATTACAATACACAGCCATATTATTACCATGTTCACTGAGTTTAATCGTTTCTAACAACTACCTTTAGATGCCATCATAAAGGGAGAAGTAATGAATAATTATGCCGAGAATTGTAAACAAATGCGTATGAAACGCGGTTACTGCACCAGACGCCAGATTTACAGTTTTGTCTAATGCTGCATCAGAGAAAACATAATGTTTACTCTCCACTTGACTCCCCACTCGATAGCATATTAACATTGTATCAATGTTTATATGATATGTAATGTGTTTCTTATATAATTTTGAAGAAAATATCATAGATGGAGTAATGAAAATGTCTATATTAACCTAAAATAAAACATTTAACATAAAATAATACATTTGTTTGAGCTTGGTGTGGGGAAGTACCCTGCCTGGTTTGTGTGGGGAAGTACCCTGCCTGGTTTGTGTGGGAAAGTACCCTGCCTGGTGTGTTCTTTCTTGAATTCAATCGTGTTTTTCGCCTTCTTTAGCAAAGAGCTGAGGTGATTGTCACTCGCCAAGATACAATGCCAGACTGACACTGAATGGTGTTTGTGTGTCCGCGGTGGCTGGGAGGCCGCTCAGATGTGTTTCATACGACCGCCAATTTTTAAGCCAAAGGACGAAAATCAAGCCAATATTTTTGCGAAAAAAATAGCCGATTTTCAAGGGGGATGATTTTCAAAAGTCCACTGTACCTGGTAAAGTGTATGGTAGAGTTATTATTGAAAGAATTAAGAGCAAGACTGAGAGTAGGATAGCGGATGAACAAGGAGGTTTTAGGAAAGGTAGGGGGTGTGTAGACCAAGTGTTTGCAGTGAAACATATAGCTGAACAGTATTTAGATAAGGGTAAAGAGGTGTTTGTGGCATTTATGGATTTGGAAAAGGCATATGACAGGGTGGATAGGGGGGCAATGTGGCAGATGTTGCAAATGTATGGGTGACCCAAAAAGAAAGAAAATCCCCAAAAAGAAAATACTTTCATCATCATTATTCAACACTTTCACCACACTATTTGGTTGTAGCTACAGTTAGAGTAAAAGGTATATGGGACAAAAAGAAAATGGCAACAGCAAGTAAGAGAGAGGTAAAAGTGTGTAAACTAAGGGAGGAGGAAGTTAGGGTGAGATATAAGCAACTATTGGCAGAAATGTGGGCTAGTGCAAGTATGAGTAGTGGGGGGATTGAAGAGAGTTGGGATAGTTTTAAAAATGCAGTATTAGAATGTGGGGCAGAAGTTTGTGGCTATAGGAGGGTGGGTGCAGGAGGAAAGAGGAGTGAGTGGTGGAATGAAGAAGTAAAGGGTGTGATAAAAGAGAAAAAGGTAGCTTATGAGAGGTTTTTACAAAACAGAAGTGTTAATAGAAGAGCAGAGTAGTATATGGAGAGTAAAAGAAAGGTGAAGAGAGTGGTGAGAGAGTGCAGTACAGAATGGGTCAAATAACAAGAGAAAAAACGAAACGTTACTCATCAAACCTAACGAGTCTGATAAGAAGGTCAAAAAAATTGTACAATGAGAACAGATTACATAACTTAAAAGGTGATATAAAAAAGACCTGGAAAACCCTATCTGAAATTCTAGGAACTAAAAAGATATCCACAAACAGAACAATCAAGCTAACAAAACCAGATGAACCCCTACTCCCACCTATTGAAACAGCAAACAAACTCAATGATTTCTTCTCCACCATAGGAAAAAAGCTGGCAAGCAAAATCCCAAGTTCAAACACTCCACCTAACGACTATCTCACTGGCACCTATCCGAACACACTATTCCTAGCCCCAACCAACCCAATAGAAGTTTCACTTATATTCAACACATTAAAAAACAAAGCAGGTGACCTAAATAACTTACCACCTTTTATATACAAAAAAGCCTCTCAAGTTCTCTCACCAATTATTGCAACACACTTTAACAAATCCATCGAATCCTCTACCTTCCCATCAATACTCAAAATAGCGAGGGTCACCCCTATACATAAGGGAGGAGATCAAACAGACCTGAATAACTACAGGCCGATATCTAACTTACCCCTTCTCTCCAAAATCTTTGAAAAATTAATTCAGACAAATATATTCCTACCTCGCCTCCAACAACGTACTTTTTTTTTTTTTTTTTTTTTTTTTTTTCCCCAACAAGTCGGCCGTCTCCCACCGAGGCAGGGTGACCCAAAAAGAAAGAAAATCCCCAAAAAGAAAAAACTTTCATCATCATTCAACACTTTCACCACACTCATACATAATCACTGTCTTTGCAGAGGAGCTCAGATACTACAGCTGAGAAAAGTCCCTCCCAGCTGTCACTATCTCAGACCCCTCCCTTTAAAGTGCAGGCATTGTACTTCCCATTTCCAGGACTCAAGTCCAATTAAATCAATTAACTGGTTTCCCTGAATCCCTTCACACAATGTTACCCTGCTCACACTCCAACAGATCGTCATGTCCCAAAAACCATTCGTCTCCATTCACTCCTATCTAACACGCTCACACATGCTTGCTGGAAGTCCAAGCCCTCGCCCACAAAACCTCCTCTACCCCTTCCTCCAACCTTTTCTAGGACGACCCCTACCCCGCCTTCCTTCCCCTACAGATTTATACGTCTCCAAGTCATTCTACTTTGATCCATTCTCTCTAAATGACCAAACCACCTCAACAACCCCTCTTCAGCCCTCTGACAAATACTTTTAGTAACTCCACACCTTCTCCTAATTTCCACATTCCGAATTTTCTGCATAATATTTACACCACACATTGCCCTTAGACAGGACATCTCCACTGCCTCCAGCCTCCTCCTCGCTGCAGCATTTGCAACCCATGCTTCACACCCATATAAGAGTGTTGGTACCACTATACTTTCGTACATTCCCTTCTTTGCCTCCATGGATAACGTTTTTGTCTCCACAGATACCTCAATGCACCACTCACCTTTTTCCTTCATCAATTCTATAGTTAACCTCATCCTTCATAAACCCATCTGCTGACACATCAACTCCCAAATATCTGAAAACATTTACTTCTTCCATAATCCTCTCTCAATGTGATATCCAATTTTTCTTTATTTAAATCGTTTGATACCCTCATCACCTTACTCTTATCTATGTTCACTTTTAACTTTCTACCTTTACACACTCTCCCAAACTCGTCCACTAACCTTTGCAACTTTTCTTTAGAATCTCCCATAAGCACAGTATCATCAGCAAAAAGTAACTGTGTCAACTCCCATTTTGCATTTAATTCTCCATAATTTAATCCCACCCCTCTCCCCAACACCCTAGCATTTACTTCTTTTACAACCCCATCTATAAATATATTAAACAACCATGGTGACTCAACCACTGTTAATTTGGATTCAGGCCTAATAAAAATACAAATGATGCCATTATACACATGTTAGAAATAATTTACACCACTCTTGAGAAAAAAGAAATCCCAGTGGGAATCGTCATTGATTTACATAAAGCTTTTGATACAGTTGACCATGATATGTTACACCTAAAATTATCACACTATAGTATAAGAGGACACTCCCTCAACTACCTAAAATCATACCTTAGCAACAGAAACCAATGTGTACACAAATGAAGCTAGCTCTACTGTGCAAACTATTACAGTTGGTGTCCCACAGTGAAGTGTTCTTGGCCCTCTTCTCTTTCTCATTTACATTAACGACCTACCAAATGCATCTCAACTACTCAAACCCATACTATTTGCAGATGACACTACATACGTTATCTCGCACCCAAGCCCAGACATACTAGCCAACACTGTAAATACTGAATTGCAGAAAATATCTACCTGGATGATGACTAAGAAACTTACTCTCAATACTATTGATAAAACCTATTTTATTCAGTTTGGGAACAGAGCTACAAACGCACCACTTAACATAATGATAAATGGGTCCCCTATCACAAAACTCAGAGGGAAAATTCTTAGGAATCCATCTTGACAGCGGCCTCAAATTTCAGACACATATACAACAAATTTCCAAGAAAGTCTCAAAGACCGTGGGAATACTATCCAAGATATGGTACTATGTTCCACAACCAGCTCTCCTTACCCTATATCACTCAATCATTTACCCCTACCTCACCTATGGAATCTGCACATGGGGCTCTACATCAATAACTCATCTCAGACCATTAATAACACAACAAAAGGCAGCAGTTAGAATGATGATAAATTCACACTCCAGACAACATACTCCACCAATATTCAAAAACCTAAACTTACTTACCATACAAGACATTCATACTTTTTACTGTGCCTATTACATACATAGAAAACACTATGCAAATATTAACCCACCACTCAAACTTCTCCTTACCAATTTTAACAGGACACATGACCATAACACTAGACACAGATCACTCCTCGATGTTTCCCATGTCCAGCTAACACTGTAAAAACTCAATGCATATAAAAGGCACGAAAATTTGGAATTCATTACCTGTCATTGCCAAAGAAACCCTGCCTGTACCCCAATTCAAAACGATGCTAAAAAACCACCTTCTCACCCAAAGCTAAATGCTCAATATCAAACATTCCCAACAAAGTAGAATAATCACTTAAATGTCAAAACCTGATTAATCACTTAAATGTAAAAACCTGTTATGAATAATACATACTAAGCTAACTGTTTCTATAACATTTACATTATAATATCCACGTAAACTGTAACTGCAATGCAATTGTTTTAAATTGTTATCTCGCTCAATTAGTTGCATTGCTACAATTAATAAATTATTATGTTCAACTTATATTCAAATTTTATAACTTAGATACACAATTATACTTATTTTATAAATTATCAACCATAATTTTTTACCATTTAGTCTACTATTAAATAGTCCTAAGAATGCCTGCAATGCACAGCATATTAGGGGCTTTTGGCATGTACATCTCATTTATACCTATGTATCATGTCTACCTAACTATGTATCATTGTACCATGTCTAAATAAACTATTATGATTATTATTATTATTATTATTATAGCTGGAGCAAGAATGCCCGCCACCACCATCCTCCCCCGCCATCACATTCGTAATGACATATATATTTTATTCATTCTAGTGTGTGTATCAGGTTTTTATGTTATTTATATTGTTTATTATGTCATATTAGATGAATTGTATAGATAAATAAGCTTTCGAGTTGATAATAGCATCATAGTGAAGTACTATTTTGTCATGCCGCCTGACAGCAGAAACGAATTAATTGGATTTACATTATTTCTTATGGGAAATATTGCTTTGAGTTTCGAACGTTTCAACTTTAGAACTAGCTCCTGGAACGGATTAAGTTTGAAACTCGGGGGTTCCACTGTATAGTATCTTGCTACTTCTACTTACACTTAGGTCCCACTACACATGCTTGTACACACACATGTATACACACTCCCATCTAGGGATATGGCTGGTTCGCTGAATTAGGTATATAATAGGCCGAATAGTATGAGTGCATATTTTGTTAGTAAATTCAAGCTTTTGAGGAGTGGGGAAATGTGCTGTTTGGCACTGGAATGGATGATAGTCCACTCAGCAGCTTTTTGTTGTTGGGTTATTAATGGTTTTAGGTGATTTGGCATAGTAGATCCCCAGGCACAAATACCATAGGTGAGGTAAGTGTAAATTATTGAGTGGTTCAGTGTAAAGTAGTGTTTGAGGTTTTGAGGTGCAAAGTAACAGAACCTGGAGAGGATGCCTTCTGTTTTGGAGGCCTTCTTGGCTATTATGTTCGATTGTTTTTTAATACGCTGGCAATCTCCCACAGAGGCAGGGTGACCCTAAAAAAAGAAACACTTTCTCCATTCAACACTCACCATCATTCACACACAATCACTGTCTTTGCAGAGGCGCTCAGATATGACAGTTTAGATGTCACTCCAAACTGCCAGTATCCCAAACCCCTCCTTTCAAGTGTAGGCATTGTACTTCCCACCTCCAGGACTTTAATCCGGATAGCCAGTTTTCCGGAATCCCCTCACAAAATATTACTCTGCTTACACTCCAACAGCTCATCAGGTCCCAAATACCATTCGCCTCTATTCACTCCTATGTAACACGCTCAAACATGCCTGCTGCGTGTCCAGGCCCCTTGCACACAAAACCTTTTACCCCTCTCCCTCCATCCTTTCCTAGGACAAGCCCTGATCCTGCCCCTCTTTCCCCTTCACTACAGATTTATACACCCTCCAAAAGTCATCCTATATTGCTCAACCTCTCTAAAGGACCAAACCATTCAACAGTCCCTCCTCAGCCCTCTGTATAATACTTCAAGTAACTCTTTTTGGGGTTTCCTTTCTTTTTGGGTTAAAAAAAAAAATTCTCTGCATAATATTTACACCACGCATTGCACTTAGACAAGACATCTCTATTGCCTCCAGCCTCCTAATGCTGCAGCATTTACAACCCATGCTTCACACCCATATGAGTGTGTTAGTATCACTATACTGTACTCTTGTACATTACCTTCTTTGCCTGCATGGATAACATTTTTTGTGCTAGGGAAAACTATACCCTTGTCTTCGTAGGTGTTTGAGGGAGTATGAACTTTCTGTGGAAGGGGATGGGGGTGATAGTTTGATTAAACACCTCACTATACAGTAATTTCATTTTTTATAGTATGCTCATTCCCGACTTTTACCTCAGGCTGTTCTTCATTCCTATTTGATGTTGTCTGTCCCTGCCCTGTGCATGAAATCACTACCTCCCCTTCATCACTTAAATTCAACAACTGAAAATATCCTCCAACTGTCCAACAAAATATTCATCTGTACAACAAAATATCCTCCATCTGTCCATTATCTCAACCTCCCTATCTAACATTGTCCCTGTTTCATTCAAGTGCAAAGTTTCAACTGCTCTCCAGGCTTCCGTACTTGATTTTTCTCTCTCTAAAACTTCTTCTTTTCCTCAGCAAAATTTAGTGATGGACTTGCCTATTCTATCACTGCCTCTTTTGCATTCCATCACACTTTTAACCTCCCTTTTCCTGTCAATATACTACTCTGTATTTAGGTTGTCTCTTTTTACAATGTAAAAACCTGTCATATGCTAATTTTTCTCCCTTACATCCCTCCTTACCTCATCACTCCACTAATCTCTCCTCATCTACACCCACCCTTCTAAATACCAGGAGTATACCTGGAGAGGATTCCGGGGATCAATGCCTCTGTGGCCCGGTCTGTGACCAGACCTCATGGTGGATCAGGGCCTGATCAACCAGGCTGTTACTGTTGGTAGCACGCAAACCGATGTACGAACCACAGCCCGGCTGGTAAGCTACTAACTTTAGGTCCTTGTCCAGTGCCTTCTTGAAGACTGCCATGGGTCTTTTGGTAATCCCCCTTATGTATGCTTGGAGGCAGTTGAACAGTCTTGGGCCCCTGACACTTATTGTGTTCTCTCCTATCGTGTTAGTGGCACCCCTGCTTTTCATTGCGGGATGTTGCATCGTCTGCAGAGTCTTTTGCTTTCATAGGGAGTGATTTTCGTGTGCAAGTTTGGTACTAATCCCTCTAGGATTTTCCAAGTGTATATGATCATGTATCTCTCCTGCCTGCATTCTAGGGAGTACAGGTTTAGGAACTTAGTGTTCCAAGTAATTGAGGTGTTTTATCGCAATTATGTGTGCCGTGAAGGTTCTCTGTACATTTTCTAGGTCAGCAATTTCACCTGCCTTGAAAGGTGCCATTAGTGTGCAGCAATATTCCAACCTAGATAGAACAAGCGACCTGAAAAATGTCATCATGGGCTTTGCATCCCTAGTTTTGAAGGTTCTCATTATCAATCCTGTCATTTTTCTAGCAGATGTGATTGATACAATGTTATGGTCTTTGAAGGTGAGATCTTCTGACATGATCACTCCCAGGTCTCTTATAATAGTTTTTCGCTCTATTGTGTTGTTGGAATTTGTTTTATACTGCGATGTAGTTTTAATTTCCTCATGTTTTCCTTATCGGAGTAATTTAAATTTCTCATCATTGAATTTCATATTTTCTGCGGCCCATTTAAAGATTTGGTTGATGTCTGCCTGGAGTCTTGCGGTGTCTTCAATGATTAGATTTTTAGATTTTGCCACCGAAGTGGCTAGTTTATTGTGCACCCCATATCCATCCTGTGGACGGTAGCGCAAGAGCATATGGATACACAAAAGGCCTAGGCACTAGGCCCCAAAGGGGTTAACAATTGTATATTTGGGTTTATATCTACATTTCAATTATCTGTTACAAGCAGGTATCTTATTTCATGAATAAGATATCTTGACATGTCACATAGGTTATTATATTGTCTATCTCTATATTCCTCAATAAGTGCACAATTAAGCACATAGTGTTCAAGACAGTGACCATATGCCTGATCACATAATTTGCATTTAGTTTGATCATCATCTGTGTCTCCCAAACTGTCAGAAGTACCTGTAGCCAAGCCTAAGCCTGGCCACTACAACATCAGTCTGTTCACATTGCAAGTTGCTCCACAAACATGCCCATCTGTGCTCGCATTATCATGAGCACAGATAGGCACGTTCATGGGAATTAATTTGGATTTATATCTACAGGTTAGAGTGTGTAGGAGGGAAGGGGACTATTTCCCAGTAAAAGTGGGCCTTAGACAAGGATGTGTGATGTCACCGTGGTTGTTCAATATATTTATAGATGGGGTTGTAAGAGAAGTGAATGCGAGGGTCTTGGCAAGAGGTGTTGGGCTAAAAGATAAAGAAGCAAATACAAAGTGGGAGTTGTCACAGTTGCTTTTTGCTGATGACACTGTGCTTTTGGGAGATTCTGAAGAGAAGCTGCAGAGGTTGGTGGATGAATTTGGTAGGGTGTGTAAAAGAAGAAAATTGAAAGTGAATATAGGAAAGAGTAAGGTGATGAGGATAACAAAAAGAATAGGTGACGAAAGATTGGATATCAGATTGGAGGGAGAGAGTATGGAGGAGGTGAATGTATTCAGATATTTGGGAGTGGACATGTCGGCGGATGGGTCTATGAAGGATGAGGTGAATCATAGAATTGATGAGGGAAAAGGGTGAGTGGAGCACTTCGAGTCTGTGGAGACAAAGAACCTTGTCCATGGAAGTAAAGAGGGAATGTATGAGAGTATAGTTATACCAACGCTCTTATATGGGTGTGAAGCATGGGTGATGAATGTTGCAACGAGGAGAAGGCTGGAGGCAGTGGAGATGTCATGTCTGAGGTCAATGTGTGGTGTGAATATAATGCAGAGAATTCGGAGTTTGGAAATTAGGAGGAGGTGGGATTACCAAAACGATTGTCCAGAGAGCTGAGGAGGGGTTGTTGAGGTGGTTTGGACATGTAGAGAGAATGGAACGAGACAGAGTGACTTCGAGAGTGTATAAATCTGTAGTGGAGGGAAGGCGGGTAGGGGTCGGCCTAGGAAAGGTTGGAGGGAGGTAAAGGAAGTTTTTGTGCGAGGGGCTTGGATTTCCAGCAAGCATGTGTGAGCGTATTTGATAGGAGTGAATGGAGGCATATGGTTTTAATACTTGACGTGCTGTTGGAGTGTGAGCAAAGTAACATTTATGAAGGGATTCAGGAAACCGGCAGGCCGGACTTGAGTTCTGGAGATGGGAAGTACAGTGCCGGCACTCTGAAGGAGGGTGTAAATGTTGCAGTTTTATAACTGTAGTGTAAAGCACCCTTCT
>WNWK01038695.1:0-17812 GCA_009830355.1 Cherax destructor | reverse complement strand
TTTCCCAGACTCCCCCTACCGGGGCCAAGTAAGAAAAACGTACCCCGCCAAAGGCTTTTTGGCATCACGTATGAAAACGAGCAAAAATTTTTCTCTTCGGGCGGGAAATAAAGGAGTCTCTCTGTGGTTCTGTTATACCGATCCCTGCCCCATGCAGGGGTTTTAAAAACCACCCCCCCGGGGCTGTAGGAAAAAACAAGGCACTTTCTGAGGATGCTTGCCCGGGGTTTTGGGGAAAATAGAATGCGAAGCCGCTGTAAAAGATGGAGGACGAAAAGAGATGAAAAACCTCATCAATGGAGGACGGGTGGGAACCTCATAAAAGGCAGTAAGATGTGCAAAGGTCCCATTTGGGCCCGGTCAAATTGATGGGCAATGGGGAGGTGGAGAAAACAGGGGGGGACTGTAGGATGATTGGGAAATGATCGTTGTCATGTAAGCCCGGGGAGGACAGACCGGGGGGGAAGTAAAGGGAAGTTGATGAAGAGCAGAGGAAAGATCGATGCAGGAGAAAGAATGAGTTGGGGGGATAAAAATGGGTAGAGACCCTTTTTTTAAAACATGGGGGGAAGAAAGAAGAAATGCCCCCCAACTGAATCCCCGGGGGAGTCACAGTGCAAACCCCCCCCAGAAAAGGGGTTTAAAATCCCCAAGAATAAAAGGGGGTGGCGGAAAGGGAAAGGGAAAACCCCAAAAAATAAAATATCTGGGATAGACAATGCCTGCAAGGGGAAAATAAAAAGGAAAGAGTGTATACCACTTATTCAAGTGGATGGGGGCCTGGGGTGTAATGTAAGGAAAAAAAGGGGACATAAGTGACGGTATGGAACACCAGGCGTATAAAAAGACTTTTGTTAAAGGTTCCATCGGAAAAGGACCCGAGGGAATAAAAAATTTATAGCCTAAAAAGGGGCCTGATAACAGTGGATTGTATTTTGGGGTTTTTGAAACAGACCCCAAAGGGAAAAAACTGGGAAACGGCACCTGAAGCTCATTTGTTACCCTGGGGCCCCCCTCAGATATTCCACTGAAAATAAGCCATGATTTATGGAAAAAAAGATAGTAGTGGTAGGAGAGGGGTTGGACTAGGGTTGAAAAGTCCACGTGGGAGGCAGCGGAAGACCTGTAATCAGAGAGGGAGGAGGACGTTGTGAAGGAAGAGGGGGTTGAGACGAAGAAGAGATTAGGAACCTCAGACGGGTAGTGTCCATCATCGGCCCAGTCTCTGAAATATATTCTGCAATAGCTTCCAGTGTTTCGGAAGTCAAAGATGCAGAATGGGAGACTACATTAGAAATGGAAGAAACTATCGGGGAGTCTATAGACTGTACTAAAGTAGAGAACGAGGAGGTAGAAGAGGGAACTGTCGTAGGGACTTGGGAGGGGACAGGGGATGAAGGTAGTGTATGAGGAGGAGGATGAACCTCCACACACGTTACAGAACTAGTCGGAGGCGAAGAACCTGGCAATAGGGATTTTTTGCCGGGCTTATAAGAGGGGAAGCGCTGAGGTTTAGGTGTAGGACGAGGACGTGTAGACTCAGAACTGTGCGAGTGAATAGAGGAAGGAGTGTGGATAGTATGGGAAGCCGAGGTAGGGACCTCGGAGCCAAGAACTTCAAAAGGATTCGAGACAGGGGTGACGGAGGATGAGGCGACCACAGAGGAAGCCAGAATACCTCTAATGTATTCAAATTATTATGAAAAGTCTTTCCTTTGAATAACCTTATTTTTACTAGCTGAATCATGGCAATTCTGGAGAGAAGGGCAATTAAGTTGTAACTTGACAAAGTCATCCTTAGATATTTCCAAAGGTTTTAGGTCAGGAAAAATCAAAGGATGAATAGCAGGAGAAGCTAGTGCTTTGCTCTGTGTCCTAGTTAATACCTGGATGGATTCAGAGACAATATCATCACTTTCATCTAAAGAGTTAACAGGTGATCCTGCTACTTCGTTATCGAGAGCATCATCATCTGTTCCTACAGCCTCGGGAACAGAATTAGAGAGGGGTTTTTCTGAGTTTAAAGGAAGAGGAGCTGAAACACTTACGTCCCATGTGGGTAGTGAAAGGTCCCCTCTGAAGGGAGAACGACACCTTTACATTACCAATAAGTACTGAACATGAGGTGAGGGGGGCGAGTACGGCTTCGGACCACCCTGTAAACCATTTAGACCTAATGTAACAGTGGATGGTTGGGAATGTGTCCGATCGGCCCAAGTAGTCTGTAAGAATAGTGGAGGCATGAGTGGGTTTGAGATTAGGGAACAGTTTATCAGATATGACAATACATGTGCATCCTGTGTCTCTTAATATCGTAGAGACATTAAGACCATTAACTGTCCCTGAACAGAAGGGTGCTCGTTCATTACAGTCTTTGAATGGTTTACAGGGTGGTCCGAAGCAGTACTCACCCCCATCACCTCATGTTCAGTACTTATTGGTAATGTAAAAGGTGCCGTTCTCCCTTCATAGGGGACCTTTCACTACCCACATGGGACGTAAGTGATTCAGCTCCTCTTCCTTTAAACTCAGAAAAACCCCTCTCTAATTCTGTTCCCGAGGCTGTAGGAACAGATGATGATGCTCTCGATAACGAGGTAGCAGGATCACATGTTAACTCTTTAGATGAAAGTGATGATATTGTCTCTGAATCCATCCATCCATCCTGGCAAGGTCGCCACTTGTGAAGGTTGTCGCCAATCTTCTCAGGAAAAGATTAATAGAAAAAGACTAATAACAAGAAAAATAAACACTTTATTTTAATAGAATGAAATTTAAATAATAAATACGTAAATATGATTATAATAATCCTATATTAAAGAAAAATGAAAACAAAAAGATATATGATTCAAAGCTAAATATTTACAGCTGTGGTCTAATCACTGAAGCAATGAATCCTCGTGGTGGTGGTGGTGTTGTTGTTGCCTCGATGTTTTCCACACATCCAAGTCTTCCAAACTGTTACAATGTCACAGATGATGTCAGGGACTCAGTTGAAAGTTGTCCCCTAGTGACGTCCAGTTGCCTGATGTTTCTAGTGTGTACTGAGGTACTACTGGTGGTAGTGCAGGAATGGTAGTACTCTGTTTCTCAATTGGTGAGTACGCCGGCCCCCCACTCAGCCTTGAATTCTATGATCCGAGCGGACACAGATGAAGTGGGATCGAGCGTGGACAGTCAAGTTATTTCAACCGGCAGCCGAAGCCTAGCATTACACCTCTCACCGGGTGAAAAAGGGGGGGGGGGTATAGCAGCAGCGAGACACTCACCCCACCTTAACCAGCAAACTACCACTCAACCATCACTCTACATACCTTCACACTTTCATCACTCCTATCTATGGACTTTTCCCTCACACCCTCCCTCCTCCCAAGTCAACAACTGAAAGGGACTGGACTCCCTCACTACTACCGCAACCCTTCCCTTGAAGCTTCCCGAGCTACCTGCATACACTTTATACCCTTGCAACAACAAATCTCTACCATACCTGAAATTGTGCAAAGTCACTTCAACCCATTTCCTCTTAACCTCGGCCTTCAGACCATTCACGTTAAACGAGATACACTTGAAAAAGATAGAGGTGGCTTTCCTTTTGACTTACATACTTTCTGCTTCGTGCTTTTCTGGGCTTCAGTAACCTTACTGTTGTCCTGCACACCCTTTACCTTTTCTACCCACTGCACCCCCCCTTGTTATTTTTGTGGTGCCTCCACCCATATCTTCTTGCCTGACTTTTGGCCAGGCGTCAGGACTTCGTCATCTGACACTACCATGGATTGCTTCCGCGATTCGGTACTAATATCCATGTTCGACCCACTATCCTCCCTGTGCACTGTTACCTGCACTTTCTGTATATCCAAACAGCTTGACTTAGCCCCATCACCCAACACCCCCTCTTCACCCATTAACTTCACCACAGCCTCACTGGCTTCCAAAACCCCTCCATCCTGGGGAGTATCCAAAAATCCCCCAATACCTCCGGTAATGCATCATCTTCCAAATCTACATCACCCCTCTGAACTTCTGTCTCCATTACCGCTGTGTCCTGCAACACAGTTGGCAAAGTATGACATATCTCCTCCCGGCCTTTCACAATCTCACTCCATGTGCCTTTGGGCGCCACTACCTCTTCCTCAACCCGTACAGTAGGCTCGACATCCGTAACCTTCACCACATTCCTTGTACCATATTGCTGTCCCTGCCTCCTGTCACACTCTGCAGCAATATGTCCATAGGAACCACAGTCTGCATGTCGGTCTTTGACCTGCGTAGGAAACATAACTTTAGTTCTAAACTCTTCCAAGACCACAAAAGATGATATGGCCCGCCTCAGGGTCATCTTAAGGATAAAGGAACCCTCCAGGATTCCCACTTAGATTCCGTCAGTCCATCGTCCAATAGTGGATGACGCCATAGTCCTTGAAAACATGCCGGATGTCTTGCTCATCCGCTTCGAATGGTAAATTACGAACTTTGACATATGTATAGTGCTTAGAAACATATTTGATTTTTACTTCCAAGGTAGCATTGATAGGCATGCATACTTCCTCATATAAACTCCCGTGGACGACAGCTTCACGAAGATTCTTGTACTCTCATTAAGAGCAATCCCATAGATTTCTTCATTATCTAATCCATAAGCGTCTCGTAGAACGGTGGGCAAGATAACAGCTGCCGTCGAAGGGTACACAGCCCCTTTTACCAACTCAACACATACAGTGTATCCTCCGTCTGAACGGCGTCGCCATTTTGTAGTGAAAATATCCAAGTTCTCTGTTGTCACCACCAGAGGCCAGCACCAGACAACCTGCTGCTGCGAGAGCTGGGTGACGAATGTCATATCTTATTAAGACATCACCAGTCGAGAGAATTCTGCGTCGTTATTCACCTTCAAAAGGGTCCTACACTACCATGCTTGTGAGTAGTACCTAACATCCTACACTACAATGCTTGTGAGTAGTACCTGGCATCCTACACTACCATGCTTGTGAGTAGTACCTGGCATCCTACACTACCATGCTTGTGAGTAGTACCTGGCATCCTACACTACCATGCTTGTGAGTAGTACCTGGCATCCTACACTACCATGCATATGAGTAGTACCTGGCATCCTACACTACCATGCTTGTGAGTAGTACCTTTCATCCTACACTACCATGCTTGTGAGTAGTACCTGGCATCCTACACTACCATGCTTGTGAGTAGTACCTGTCATCCTACACTACCATGCTTGTGAGTAGTACCTGGCATCCTACACTACCATGCTTGTGAGTAGTACCTGGCATCCTACACTACCATGCTTGTGAGTAGTACCTGGCATCCTACACTACCATGCATATGAGTAGTACCTGGCATCCTACACTACCATGCTTGTGAGTAGTACCTGGCATCCTACACTACCATGCTTGTGAGTAGTACCTGGCATCCTACACTACCATGCTTGTGAGTAGTACCTTTCATCCTACACTACCATGCTTGTGAGTAGTACCTGGCATCCTACACTACCATGCTTGTGAGTAGTACCTGTCATCCTACACTACCATGCTTGTGAGTAGTACCTGTCATCCTACACTACCATGCTTGTGAGTAGTACCTGGCATCCTACACTACCATGCTTGTGAGTAGTACCTGTCATCCTACACTACCATGCTTGTGAGTAGTACCTGTCATCCTACACTACCATGCTTGTGAGTAGTACCTGGCATCCTACACTACCTTGCTTGTGAGTAGTACCTGACATCCTACACTACCATGCTTGTGAGTTGTACCTGGCATCCTACACTACCATGCTTGTGAGTAGTACCTGGCATCCTACAATACCATGATTTTGAGTAGTACCTGGCAACCTACACTACCATGCTTGTGAGTAGTACCTGGCATCCTACACTACCATGCTTGTGAGTAGTACCTTTCATCCTACACTACCATGCTTGTGAGTAGTACCTGGCATCCTACACTACCATGCTTGTGAGTAGTACCTGGCATCCTACACTACCATGCATATGAGTAGTACCTGGCATCCTACACTACCATGCTTGTGAGTAGTACCTTTCATCCTACACTACCATGCTTGTGAGTAGTACCTGGCATCCTACACTACCATGCTTGTGAGTAGTACCTGTCATCCTACACTACCATGCATGTGAGTAGTACCTGGCATCCTACACTACCACGCTTGTGAGTAGTACCTGGCATCCTAAACTACCACGCTTGTGAGTAGTACCTGGCATCCTACACTACCATGCTTGTGAGTAGTAACTGTCATTCTACACTACCATGCTTGTGAGTAGTACCTGGCATCCTGCACTACCATGCTTGTGAGTAGTACCTGACATCCTACACTACCATGCTTGTGAGTAGTACCTGGCATCCTACACTACCATGCTTGTGAGTAGTACCTGGCATCCTACACTACCATGCTTGTGAGTAGTACCTGGCATCCTACACTACCATGCATATGAGTAGTACCTGGCATCCTACACTACCATGCTTGTGAGTAGTACCTGGCATCCTACACTACCATGCTTGTGAGTAGTACCTGGCATCCTACACTACCATGCTTGTGAGTAGTACCTTTCATCCTACACTACCATGCTTGTGAGTAGTACCTGGCATCCTACACTACCATGCTTGTGAGTAGTACCTGGCATCCTACACTACCATGCTTGTGAGTTGTACCTGGCATCCTACACTACCATGCTTGTGAGTAGTACCTGGCATCCTACAATACCATGATTGTGAGTAGTACCTGGCATCCTACACTACCATGCTTGTGAGTATTACCTAGCATCCTACACTACCATGGTTGTGAGTAGTACCTGTCATCCTACACTACCATGCTTGTGAGTAGTACCTGGTAGCCTACACTATCATGCTTGTGAGTAGTACCTAGCATCCTACACTACCATTCTTGTGAGTAGTACCTGGCATCCTACACTACCATGCTTGTGAGTAGTACCTGTCATCCTACACTACCATGCTTGTGAGTAGTACCTGGCATCCTACACTACCATGCTTGTGAGTAGTACCTGGCATCCTACACTACCATGATTGTGAGTAGTACCTGTCATCCTACACTACCATGCTTGTGAGTTGTACCTGGCATCCTACACTACCATGCTTGTGAGTAGTACCTGGCATCCTACACTACCATGCTTGTGAGTAGTACCTGGCATCCTACACTACCATGCTTGTGAGTAGTACCTGGCATCCTACACTACCATGCTTGTGAGTTGTACCTGTCATCCTACACTACCATGCTTGTGAGTTGTACCTGGCATCTTACACTACCATGCTTGTGAGTAGTACCTGGCATCATACACTACCATGCTTGTGAGTAGTACCTGGCATCATACACTACCATGCTTGTGAGTAGTACCTGGCATCCTACACTACCATGCTTGTGAGTAGTACCTGGCATCCTACACTACCATGCTTGTGAGTAGTACCTGGCATCCTACACTACCATCTTGTGAGTAGTACCTGGCATCCTACACTACCATGCTTGTGAGTAGTACCTGGCATCCTACATACTTATGAACAATAATTGCCATCTTATTTCGCCATACTTGTGAACGTTATCTGTCATCCTACGTTATATAACTCGTGGGCAATATTTGTCATCCTACACCTCCATGCATTTGAGAAATATCTGTCATCCTAAAGCACCATAGTTGTGAGCAATAGCTGCAATCCTACATCAATATACCCTTCTTTTGATATACCTTTGATGAATTTCGAGAGTTTTCCCACTCTCACAGCCCGGCCAGGTTTGTCTGCTGCTTGCCTTGTCAGACAGGCTGCTGCTGCTGCTGCTGCTGCTGCTGCTGCTGCTGCTGCTGCTGCTTCTTGCGTCCCGCTGACCCACATATCCGTCACAACTTGATTGAACCGGTACTTCGCGGAGGCCCTTGTCTAATTTTCTCTTGAAGACTTCTACACTTGTTCCAGCAGTGTTTCTGATATTTTGGAGACTTCTACACTTGTTCCAGCAGTGTTTCTGATATCTTGAAGACTTTTACACTTGTTCCAGTAGTGTTTATGATATCTTGAAGACTTCTACACTTGTTCCAGAAGTGTTTCTGATATCTTGAAGACTTCTACACTTGTTCCAGCAGTGTTTCTGATATTTTGGAGACTTCTACACTTGTTCCAGTAGTGTTTCTGATATCTTGAAGACTTCTGCACTTATTCCAGTTGTGTTTCTGATATTTCGAAGACTTCTCCATTTGTTCCAGCAGTGTTTCTGATATTTCGAAGACTTCTACACTTGTTCCAGCAGTGTTTCTGATACATTGAAGACTTCTACACTTGTTCCAGCTGTGTTTTTGATATCTTGAAGACTTCTACACTTGTTCCAGTAGTGTTTCTGATATCTTGAAAACTTCTACACTTGTTCCAGAAGTGTTTCTGATATCTTGAAGACTTCTACACTTGTTCCAGCAGTGTTTCTGATATTTTGGAGACTTCTACACTTGTTCCAGTAGTGTTTCTGATATCTTGAAGACTTCTACACTTGTTCCAGTAGTGTTTCTGATATATTGAAGACTTCTACACTTGTTCCACAAGTGTTTCTGATATCTTGAAGACGTCTACACTTGTTCCAGCAGTGTTTCTGATATTTTGGAGACTTCTACACTTGTTCCAGTAGTGTTTCTGATATCTTGAAGACTTCTACACTTGTTCCAGTAGTGTTTCTGATATCTTGAAGACTTCTACATTTGTTCGAGCAGTGTTTCTGATATTTTGAAGACTTCTACACTTGTTCCAGCAGTGATTTTGATATCTTGAAGACTTCTACACTTGTACCAGCAGTGTTTCTGATATTTTGAAGTCTTCTACACTTGTTCCAGCAGTGATTTTGATATCTTGAAGACTTCTACACTTGTTCCAGCAGTGTTTCTGATATTTTGAAGACTTCTACACTTGTTCCAGCAGTGATTCTGATATCTTGAAGACTTCTACACTTGTTCCAGCAGTGTTTCTGATATTTTGAAGACTTCTACACTTGTTCCAGCAGTGATTCTGATATCTTGAAGACTTCTACACTTGTTCCAGCAGTGTTTCTGATATTTTGAAGACTTCTACACTTGTTCCAGCAGTGTTTCTGATATCTTGAAGACTTCTACACTTGTTCCAGCAGAGTTTCTGATATCTTGAAGACTTCTACACCTGTTCCAGCAGTGTTTCTGATATCTTGAAGACTTCTACACTTGTTCCAGCAGTGTTTCTGATATTTTGAAGTCTTCTACACTTGTTCCAGCAGTGATTTTGATATCTTGAAGACTTCTACACTTGTTCCAGCAGTGTTTCTGATATCTTGAAGACTTCTACACTTGTTCCAGCAGTGTTTCTGATATCTTGAAGACTTCTACACTTGTTCCAGCAGTGTTTCTGATATCTTGAAGACTTCTACACTTGTTCCAGCAGTGTTTCTGATATCTTGAAGACTTCTACTCTTGTTCCAGCAGTGATCTTGATATCTGATAAGCCTGTGATCACGTATGTTGATAATGTTCTCTTATTATGACACCGGCGCCGCTTCCCTTCGCTGGGTTTATGCTTCACGTTCTCCCTGTCTCTCACTTCAGAAAGATTGGTGGACAATGAAGATTTGGAACTAAGGCCTCAAGTACTTTCCACGAATATATTATCACGAATCTTTCTGTCTCCTCAGCTCCAGTGAGTATATATTACGTGTTCCCAATACGTTCATTGTTTTACTGGTTCTAAGCCGACCAGAAATGATCTTTAAATCTGTTCTCTCTCTCTCTCTCTCTCTCTCTCTCTCTCTCTCTCTCTCTCTCTCTCTCTCTCTCTCTCTCTCTCTCTCTCTCTCTCTCTATGCCTTGAAAAGAGTCACCATGGCATTATTTCCGATGTCCTGAAAATCCTCATTACCCACCCTGCTATTTTCCTGGCTGTTGTGATATTTGCCTTATTGTGTTCTTTGAAAGACAAGTCAGCTGACGTTGCATAATTATCCATCACACGTTTCTTTGTTTGTTTTCATATAGTAACAGCTGGAACTTTTCACCCTTGAAAATACGTTATCTTCCAATGCCCACCGAAAGACGTTGCTATAATCATATAAGGATACGAAAATGTGAAGAGTGGTTTTATATATGTCTGTCATGAGGATATAGAGAAAAAAGCCGTATTTTGCTACGTTTATTACAGCTCTTGGAGGTCTACCTGGAGTCTACCTGGAGAGAATTCCAGGGGTCAACGCCCCCGCGGCCCGGTCTGTGACCAGGCCTCATGTTGGACCAGAGCCTGATCAACCAGGCTGTTACTGTCCAGTGCCTGCTTGAAGACAGCCAGGGGTTTGTTGGCAATCCCCCTGATGTATGCTGGGAGGCAGTTGAACAATCTTGGGCCCCTGACACTTATTGTGTTGTCCCTCAACGTGCTAGTGGCACCCCTGCTCTTCATTGGGGGGATGTTACATCGCCTGCCGAGTCTTTTGCTTTCGTACGGAGTGATTTTTGTGTGCAAGTTTGGTACTAAGCCCTCGAGAATTTTCCATGTGTATATAATAATGTATCTCTCCCGCCTGCGTTCTAGAGAGTACAGGTTTAGGAACTTCAAGCGTTCCCAGTAGTTGAGGTGGTTTATCGCACTTATGCGTGCCGTGAAGGTTCTCTGCACATTTTCAAGGTCAGCAATTTCACCCGACTTGAAAGGTGCCGTTAGTGTGCAGCAATATTCCAGCCTAGATAGAACAAGCGATCTGTAAAGTGTCAACATGGGCTTGGCATCCCTGGTTTTGAAGGTTCTCATTATCCATCCTGTCATTTTCCGAGCAGATGCAATTGCTACTTTGTTATGGTCCTTGAAGGTGAGATCCTCTGACATGATCACTCCCAGGTCTTTGACATTAGTTTTTCGCTCTATTGTGTGGTTGGAATTAGTTTTGTACTCCGATGAGATTTTAATTTCTTCACCTTTTCCGTATCTGAGTAATTGAAATTTCTCATCACTGAACTTCATATTGTTTTCTGCAGCCCATTTAAAGATTTGGTTTATGTCTGCTTGGAGTCTTGCAGTGTCTTCAACGATGGACACTGTGTCAGGAATTTGAATATTTATTTTCCTACTTTCCCGGTCACACCCACGACCTTCTGTTGTTTACACTCCACCATGATCGCATTTGTAAGAAGCTTTGCGACATCCGTGTACACATCATCTGTCTTTTGGTGTTCTTCCGACGCCTCCGTAATTCTGTTTGAGTGGTTTAGTAGCTAAGACAAACACGATCTTCTTGATCTTAATCCATAAAGGTTTGTGCTGTGTTCTTCCATAAGCTTGATAAATGAGCACTCTACTGCCTCTTTTATGTAAATGTCTGAACTCTGGTGTTTCTCCAGAGTGGTTGTTATAGTGGTGTCTCCAGAGTGGTTGTTATAGTGGTGTCTCCATAGTGGTTGTTTTAGTGGTGTCTCCAGAGTGGTTGTTATAGTGGTGTCTCCAGAGTGGTTGTTATAGTGGTGTCTCCATAGTGGTTGTTATAGTGGTGTCTCCATAGTGGTTGTTATAGTGGTGTCTCCATAGTGGTTGTTTTAGTGGTGTCTCCAGAGTGGTTGTTATAGTGGTGTCTCCAGAGTGGTTGTTATAGTGGTGTCTCCAGAGTGGTTGTTACAGTTGTGTCTCCAGAGTGGTTGTTATAGTGGTGTCTCCATAGTGGTTGTTATAGTGGTGTCTCCATAGTGGTTGTTATAGTGGTGTCTCCATAGTGGTTGTTTTAGTGGTGTCTCCAGAGTGGTTGTTATAGTGGTGTCTCCAGAGTGGTTTTTATAGTGGTGTCTCCAGAGTGGTTGTTATAGTGGTGTTGTGGGGAATTGTGAGAGATAAGTCTATCTGGGACACCGCCACTAGCAATAAACAAACTCCCAGGGAGATGACCGACTCGTATAAATTTTACCGCAGTCATTCCCTTTAAGGTATGTGAGAACTTTACCCGCTCCTGGCCGCACCGAGGGGGTACCTTCAATATTCTCGTTAGCCCACTGCACTCTGGACCAGTATAAATAAATCTGAGAAGATCATTTATTATAGTTATGTTATGTTAAATTTAAGTGGACTGTATTGGTTATTAAACAACTGATCACTCAGGAGAAGAGGTAGAGAACACAGTTAAATTAACATGACCAACACTCACCTAATTAACAGCATCATAGTGGTGTATCGTAGATCGTTGACCTAGCTAAAGTACATCTACTGTGCGTAACAATATCATTGGCCAATAACAAAGTTGCAAGCGGAGTACTTAGCTTTAGATGAGGGAGTCGTTCCGTTGTTGACGTCCTCCTGCGATCTGATTCGATCGCGATGGTAGTAGCTGTCTCGTCGAGTCAAGGAAGGTTAATTTCCGTGCACTCTTATACGCCCACGAGACCGAGCGTTAGTTAACATGTGGTTGGTCGGGGTAGCGAATCAGATCCTCTCACTAATCCGACCTTTTGTACTGTTTATACGTATAACTTTACATATTACGTATATCCCGGCTTAATGCCCCACTAGTTTATACACATTCACAGTCTCGATACTTGGATTTCGAGTAGATAACTTGCGATATGTTAGTTCATTTCAACCGCGTCCAATATGGCGGTCGGGGTATGGCGTACCCAAGCTAGCCTCACCCGGTACAATCAACCCCTGATTATTTACAACTCGGTTTCACTATATTCACCATTTCCCAAAGTTCATCGAATATATTTCAGTCTCTTCTAAGACGAAACTCCCCTGCATCAGGGTTACGACTTTATCCTGCCGTATGGTTATTTCACTCAGTTCAAATAGGCCTATGACCGCGGCACTCGCCGGCGGCACCTTATTTCACAATTATTGTCCTATTACTGGACCTCCTGGACCGATTGCCCCACTTTATATTCGCCGCGGCACTGGATATTCCTCCACATTACGAAAGGAGGTAATTAAATCCGATTTGGTGGGCAGAGTCTCCAAATTCGACAGGCCATTTCACCACCTGATCTCGGGTCGCTAGTCTCGCTGTTCACTCTCTGCCCATTCCCCTCTACCCAGCTCCCTGCCCACTTCACGAGGCATTTCGCGCATGCGTGTGAATTCGTTGGTTCTTTTCAGTTAATGTTAAGCGGGTAGATTACAATCTTGGCTTGTCAGTTAGCAGTTTGAGAACAATAATACGAAAAGAACTTCAACTGAATTTTATTGACTTAAGACTCAGGGAGTTTGACACCAGTCAGTCCATCTATCATCATTCTATCATGCAGGAGGAGCCACATGTCTATGGTGCATCCAACAAAATAAGCAGACTCTTGGATGTCACTACCGCCCGCCTCCGGCTGGGTTACAAGTATCTTTGGCAGGTTAAATCACCACCACCAGATGTAGACCAAACAAGATGTAAACTTTGCCAGTTGGATTATTGTCACACCCTGCGTCATTATGTACTGGAGTGCGATAAAATTAATGAATTCAGAGACTACTCATTCAGAAATGTTCAAGATATGTCAAAGTATTTTATCCACAGTGGTATATTACAGACCATTCTGGAAAAATACCCTGACTTTGCTCCCTGTAAATAAAGCATTGACACGTGTGTGTGTGTGTGTGTGTGTATGTACATGTGTGTATGTGTATGTGTGTATGTATATACATGTATGCGTGTGTATGTGTATATGTATATGTGTGTGTGTGTGACCCAACAATTAAAATTTGCACCAATAACTCATTACAGTTGTGGCTGGGTGTAGACTAATAGATTGCTCATTGCTTTATAATTTGTTCATGAGTGCAACCATGTACAGACGTAAGTAAATTTACTTACATGATTCATTACCTTGTAACTAGTGAATTAATTACCATTGTACCTTGTTCAGCTATCAAAACTTTGGGGCCCAGTCTCTGGACCCTATATATACCTCTGTAATCTGCAAATACCTTTGTAAATTGTCATGATTGTGACCATCCGAGTTCATTACCTTTGTAACTTGCTCAGCTATCAAACTTTGAGGTCCAGTCCCTGGACCCATTATGTACCTCTGTAATCTTTTGACTACCGCCCACAGGATGGGTATGGGGTGCATAATAAAGATATCAAACAATGGTGGTTCACATCGCAATACAGTGAATGCGTTCGTCCTTCACGCCATAAATATTGTGAATTATCCTTACAAGTAATATGCTTCTGAATTTTGATGCAGGAAGGATCCTTGACTTAGATCCAATGACATAGTCACAACTTTTCTAGTAATATAAATGTGTCGCTCCTGTCTGTCCAAACTTCTGGACCACTATGACCAGGTTCAGGATGCTCTAATAAACAATGCTGATGTAATATACACGGACTTTGAAAAAATCCTTTAACAAGTGTGACCATGGTGTAATAACACACAAAATGTAATAAACGACTGTTTGGGATACTAAGTAAAATCTCATTTTTCAGATATTTATTATATATATTAATATAAAAACATATAATCTGAATAAAAACATAAGCTAATAATCTGTAAAAACATATTTACACAAAATCACAGTACAAGATAAAAGTCACAAGTAAAATCATATACTTAGAGCAATGTCAAGTTGCTGCCATCACCGTGTCCTCAGACACCCTTGTCTGTCTTATGGCACGCCTACGGGGTTCCACGACACCCGTTCTCCCTGTGCCATAAGACTCCCTCGCTGTGTCACAAGACACCTCTGTGCCACATGGCACGCCCCCTGTATCATGAACACATTCTCAAGTAAAGCCTTTGCACCGCGTTATGACACACCCCAAATACACGACTCAACCTGTGTCGTGCCATCGTCACAAACTCTCTCTGACTACACCACTAAATACCTTGACACTTCGGGTAACATTACCAGTGTCACACAAGACACTTCAGGTACTTAATTTCAGGTACATAGTTTCAGTTACATAGTCGCAGGTACGATGAAAGCCAGTGGGTAATTATGGTGACCAGACTTGTCGCTCTCCTCATAACAGTGTCCTCATATCAAGCAGGAAGAGAACACCAACACTGTACTTGGCCTTGCAAACATCACAAGTACAAAGGTGCTTTCGAGTAACACGATCTAGAGAGGATAGAGCTTCCAGTTCTCTCAGCACTGTAGACCTGTCACCAGCACCACACTGCGAAAGTCTGCAACTCTCAAGCAGGTCTGCCTGGCGAACTCCAGTAGTGTATGAGAGTCTTGAACTCTCCGATGTTATATGTGGGAGAGTCTGGTTGACACTCCCTAGGTGTATCAGGGAGCTGGTGAACTCTCCAGTGTTGTGTATAGGAGAGTCTCGTTAGCACTGTCAGTCCAGCCGGCCCGGCAGTCAAACATCAAGTCTGATGACGTAACCCCTTGACTGCCGCCGGTAAGGTAACTACTTAACAACCATTGTTAGGTAGGGGGCTGTAACATGCATGATAAAGAAATAACAGGAAAAGTTGGTAGATGGATCTATAATTTCCTAACAAAGAGTAGTAGTAAACAGAATTAGTCTGAGGTGGCTATGGTGAAAAGCTCTGTTCCACAAAACACCGTACTCGCTCCCATCCTGTTCCTCATCCTCATATCTGACATAGACAGGGAAGTAAGCCACAGCACCGAGTCTTCCTTTACAGATGACACCCGAATTTGCATGACAGTGTCCTCCATTGAAGACAGTGCAAGATTCCAGGCGGACATCAACCTAATCTTTAAATGGGCCGCAGAAAACAATATGAAGTTCAATGATGAGAAATTTCAATTACTCCGATACGGAAAACGTGAGGAAATTAAAACTATATTGGAGTATAAAACGTACGAATAACAGCTATGACACGCCTCAAGACATGTTTCCATTATTAACAGCTATGACACACTTCATGATATGTTCCCAATAATAACAGCTATGACACGCCTCAAGACATGTTCCCAGTAATAACAGCTATGACACACTTCATGATATGTTCCCAGTAATAACATCTATGACACACTTCATGATATGTTCCCAGTAAACAGCTATGACACACTTCATGATATGTTCCCAGTAATAACAGCTATGACACGCCTTAAGACATGTTCCCAGTAATAACAGCTATGACACGCCTTAAGACATGTTC
This sequence comes from Cherax destructor, assembly GCA_009830355.1. Classification (NCBI taxonomy): domain Eukaryota; kingdom Metazoa; phylum Arthropoda; class Malacostraca; order Decapoda; family Parastacidae; genus Cherax; species Cherax destructor. The sequence goes on along the minus strand of WNWK01038695.1, from coordinate 1,727 downwards.
CCAGTAATAACAGCTATGACACGCCTCAAGACATGTTCCCAGTAATAACACTTCCTGAGTTTGTTTTTCCAACTGTTGCCCCAACCCAGCCGTGGGTCCTTCAGGAAGGAGCTGAGGTTCTGAGTGTGCCACTTACCATAATATTCAACACATCCCTTGAAACAATGAAGGTTCAGATGAACCGACAATTATGTCGAAAACAGGCAACATTTGGGATCTTAATACAAAGAATTCTCAACACATGTCACCTTTGACGAAACTACTTAGACTAGTGATGTACACTATGACCGCCTCAGCTGCTGCTAATCAGCTCACCTAGATACAGTAATAACATCTAGGACAATGCTGATCATTTCAGTAAACAGTTGATGGACAACACATGACACAGGTTCCGAGGGACTAGATACCTCAAACTCCTATCGCTTACACCTTAATGACTTTCGTATGACTGATGAAGCCACATGTGTCGAAACGGTTTCCAATAAAGATGCCCAAGGATGTTCTGATGTGTCTAATTTATCCCTTGAAACTGGGCAGCTACCTGAGATATGGAAAAAGGCCAACATAGTCCCCATCTTTAAAAAAGGAGACAGACAATAGGCACTAAACTATAGACCGGTGTCACTTACGTGTATAGTGTGCAAAGTCTTAGATAAAATCATCAGGAAAAGAATGGTCGAGCATCTGGAGCAGAACAGGATAATCAACGACAGACAGCACGGATTCAGGGAAGGCAAATCCTGTGTAACAAACCTAATGGAGTTCTATGATAAAGTAACAGAGGTAAGGCAAGAGAGAGAAGGGTGAGTTGACTGCATTTTCCTGGACTGCAGGAAGGCCTTCGACACAGTTCCTCATATGAGATTAGTAAAGAGGTTGGAAAACCAAGTGTGTATAACAGGAAGGGCACTGGAATAGATTAGGGAATACCTCACAGAGAGGCAACAATGGGTCATGGTGCGCGATGAGGTATCACAGTGGCCGCCGGTGACGAGCGGTGTACCGCAGGGGTTAGTCCTAGGACCAGTGCTATTCTTGGTATATGTGAATTACATGACGGACGGAATAGACTCAGAAGTGTCTCTGTTCGCAGATGATGTGAAATTAATGAGGAGAATCACATCGGATGAAGACCAAGCAGGACTTCAAAGAGACCTGGACAAGCTTGACATCTGGTCTAGCAACTGGCTTCTCGAATTTAACCAAACCAAATGCTAAGTCATGAGGATCGGAGAAGGGCAAAGAAGACCGCTGACAGAGTACAGGCTAAGTGGACAAAGGCTACAAACCTCATCAAAGGAAAAAGACCTTGGGGTGAGTATAACGCCAAGCACGTCTCCGGAAACACCTATCAACCAGTTAACCGCGGCAGCATATGGGCGACTGGCAAACCTAAGATTAGCGTTCAGTTCCGTTACCTTAACAAGGAATCGTTCAAGACACTGTACACCGTGTACGTCAGGCCCATGCTAGAGTATGCAGCAACAGTCTGGAACCCACACCTAGTCAAGCACGTCAGGAAATTAGAGAAAGTGCAAAGGTTTGCGACAAGGCTAGTTCCACAGCTCAGGGAAATGTCATATGAAGAAAGGTTGATGGAAATAGGACTAACAACACTGGAGGACAGAAGGGTTAGAGGAGACATGATAACGACATACAAAATACTGCAGGAATCGACAAGGTAGATAGTGACAGGATGTTCCAGAGAGGGAACACAGAAACAAGGG
>WNWK01038694.1:0-17813 GCA_009830355.1 Cherax destructor | reverse complement strand
AAAGAAAACCCAGAGGGGTGTGTGTATATATATATATATGCTTGTACATGAATGTGTAGTGTGACCAAAGTGTAAGTAGAAGTAACGAGACATACCTGAAATCTTGCATGTTTATGAGACAGAAAAAAGACACCAGCAATCCTACCACCATGTAAAACAATTACAGGCTTTCGTTTTACACTCTCTTTCATCCCCCTTCCCTTTATATAAAGGAACTATACATGCTCTCTGCCAATCCCTAGGTACCTTCCCCTCTTTCATACATTAAACAAAAATACCAACCACTCCAACACTATATCCCCCCCTGCTTTTAACACTTCTGTCATGATCCCATCAGTTCCAGCTGCTTTACCCCCTTTCATTCAACGTAATGCCTCACGCACCTCCCCCACACTCACATCCTGCTCTTCTTCACTCCTAAACGATGTTGTACCTCCCTGGCCTGTACATGAAATTACCGCCTCCCTTTTTTCATCGACATTTAAAAGTTCCTCAAAATATTCCCGCCATCTACCCAATACCTCCAGCTCCCCATCTACTAACTCCCCTACTCTGTTTTTAACTGACAAATCCATTCGCTCCTAGGCTTTCTTACCTTGTTTATCTCACTCCAAAACTTTTTCTTGTTTTCAGCAAATTTCTTGACAGAGCCTCTCCCATTCTTTCATCTGCTCTTCTTTGCACTCTCTCACCACTCTTCACCTTTCTTTTACTCTCCATATACTCTGCTCTTCTATTAACACTTCTGTTTTGTAAAAACCTCTCATAAGCTACCTTTTTCTCTTTTATCACACCCTTTACTTCTTCATTCCACCACTCACTTCTCTTTCCTCCTGCACCCACCCTCCTATAGTCACAAACTTCTGCCCCACATTCCAATACTGCATTTTTAAAACTATCCCGACTCTCTTCAACCTGCCCCACTACTCATACTTGCACTAGCCCACCTTTCTGCCAATAATTTATTATATCTCACCCTAACTTCCTCCTAACTTAGTTTATACACTTTTACCTCTCTCTTACTTGCTGTTGCCATTTTCTTTTGTCCCATCTACCTTTTACTCTAACTGTAGCTACAACTAAATAATGATCCGATATATCCGTTGCCCCTCTATAAACATGTACATCCTGAAGCCTACCCATCAACCTTTTATCCACCAATACATAATCCAACAAACTACTTTCCTTACGTGCTATATCATACCTTGTATATTTATTTATCCTCTTTTTCATAAAATATGTATTACTTATTACCAAACCTCTTTCTACACAAAGCCCAATTAATGGTTCCCCATTTACATTTACCCCTGGCACCCCAAATTTACCTACTACTCCCTCCACAACATTTTTACCCACTTTAGCATTAAGATCCCCAACCACAAGTACTCTCTCACTTGGTTCAAAACTCCCCACACACTCACTCAACATTTCCCAAAATCTCTCTCTCTCTCTCCTCTACACTTCTCTCTTCTCCAGGTGCATAAACACTTTACTATAACTAACTTTTCACATCCAACCTTTATTTTACTCAACATAATCCTTGAATTTATACATTTATATTCCCTCTTTACCTGCTATAACTGATTATTCAACATTATTGCCACTCCTTCTTTAGCTCTAACTCTATTTGAAACCCCTGACCTAATCCCATTTATTTCTCCCCACTGAAACTCTCCTACCCCCTTCAGTTTTGTCTCACTTAAAGCCAGGACATTCAGCTTCTTTTCATTCATAACATCTACAATAATCTCTTTCTTATCATTCGCACAACATCCACAAACATTCAAACATCCCACTTTGATGGTTTTCTTCTTAATTTACATAAATGGCCTATGTGAAGGAGTAAACAAACTAATAACATATTTGCATATACAAGAATCATATCATTTATACTTCATGATTTATTTGTGTACATGTGAAAACTGTGTTTTTTTTTTTTTATTAACACATCGGCCGATTCCCACCAAGGCAGGGTGGCCCGAAAAAGAAAAACTTTCATCATCATTCACTCCATCACTGTCTTGCCAGAAGGGTGCTTTACACTACAGTTATAAAACTGCAACATTAACACCCCTCCTTCAGAGTGCCGGCACTGTACTTCCCATCTCCAGAACTCAAGTCCGCCTGCCGGTTTCCCTGAATCCTTCATAATGTTACTTTGCTCACACTCCAACAGCACGTCAAGTATTAAAACCATATGCCTCCATTCACTCCTATCAAATACGCTCACACATGCTTGCTGGAAGTCCAAGCCCTCGCACACAAAACTTCCTTTACCCTCCTCCAACCTTTCCTAGGCCGACCCTACCCCGCCTTCCTCCACTACAGATTTATACATCTCGAAGTCACTCTGTCTCGTTCCATTCGCTACATGTCCAAACCACCTCAACAACCCTCCTCAGCTCTCTGGACAATCGTTTTGGTAATCCCGCACCTCCTCCTAATTTCCAAACTCCGAATTCTCTGCATTATATTCACACCACACATTGACCTCAGACATGACATCTCCACTGCCTCCAGCCTTCTCCCGTTGCAACATTCATCACCCATGCTTCACACCCATATAAGAGCGTTGGTATAACTATACTCTCATACATTCCTCTTTACTTCCATGGACAAGGTTCTTGTCTCCACAGACTCCGAAGTGCTCCACTCACCCTTTTCCCTCATCAATTCTATGATTCACCTCATCCTTCATAGACCCATCCGCCGACATGTCCACTCCCAAATATCTGAATACATTCACCCCCTCCATACTCTCTCCCTCCAATCTGATATCCAATCTTTCGTCACCTATTCTTTTTGTTATCCTCATCACCTTACTCTTTCCTATATTCACTTTCAATTTTCTTCTTTTACACACCCTACCAAATTCATCCACCAACCTCTGCAGCTTCTCTTCAGAATCTCCCAAAAGCACAGTGTCATCAGCAAAAGCAACTGTGACAACTCCCACTTTGTATTTGCTTCTTTATCTTTTAGCCCAACACCTCTTGCCAAGACCCTCGCATTCACTTCTCTTACAACCCCATCTATAAATATATTGAACAACCACGGTGACATCACACATCCTTATCTAAGGCCCACTTTTACTGGGAAATAGTCCCCTTCCCTCCTACACACTCTAACCTGAGCCTCACTATCCTCATAAAAACTCTTCACTGCTTTCAGTAACCTTCCTCCTATTCCATACACCTGCAACATCTGCCACATTGCCCCCCTATCTACCCTATCATACGCCTTTTCCAAATCCATAAATGCCACAAAAACATCTTTACCCTTATCCAAATACTGTTCACCTATATGTTTCACTGTAAACACTTGTTCTACACACCCCCTACCTTCCTAAAGCCCCTTGTTCATCTGCTATCCTGCTTTCTGTTTTACTCTTAATTCTTTCAATAATAACTCTACCATACACTTTACCAGGTACACTAACAGACTTATTCCCCTATAATTTTTGCACTCTCTTTTGTCCCCTTTGCCTTTATACAAAGGAACAATACACGCTCTCTGCCAATCCCTAGGTACCTTACCCTCTTCCATACATTTATTAAATAATAGCACCAACCACTCCAAAATTATATCCCCACCTGCTTTTAACATTTCTATCTTTATCCCATCAATCCCAGCTGCCTTACCCCTTTCATTCTACCCACTGCCTCACGAACTTCCCTACACCCACAACTGGCTCTTCCACACTCCTACAAGATGTTATTCCTCCTTGCCCTACACACGAAATCACAGCTTCCCTGTCTTCATCAACATTTAACAAATCCTCAAAATATTCTCTCCATCTTCCCGATACCTCTAACTCTCCATTTAATAACTCTCCTCTCCTATTTTTAACTGTCAAATCCATTTGTTCTCTAGGCTTCCTCAACTTATTAATCTCATTCCAAAACTTTTTCTTATTTTCAACAAAATTTGCTGATAACATCTCACCCACTCTCTCATCTGCTCTCTTTTACATTGCTTCACCACTCTTTAACCTCTCTTTTCTCTCCATATACTCTTCCCTCCTTGCATCACTTCTACTTTGTAAAAACCTCTCATATGCTAACTTTTTCTCCCTTACTACTCTCTTTACATCATCATTCCACCAACGCTCCTCTTCCCTCCCGCACCCACTCGCCTGTAACCACAAACTTCTGCTGAACACTCTAACACTACATTTTTAAATCTACCCCATACATTTTCAACCCCATTGCCTACACTCTCACTAGCCCATCTATATTGTATATCTATATTGTATATGTATGTATACCTGTGAAGAAATTTCTAATCAATTATTCCACAAAAAGAGTATTTTTTTCTGTATTATGCAATGTCAAGAGAACATTAATAAGCAAGCCATTTCCTGGGTCTAAAATTACTACTACACAGCAAATAAAATAGAACATCAATAAAGAAATAACCCACACCCAAGTATTGTACCTTTTTGTTCTTTAAAAGACATAAATGAGTGAGCCTATTCCTGTCTCTAGAATTACTACTACACACTAAATGAAATAGAGACTACTATCTTCCTATCTGGTTGGATACATCGCATGCCATACAATAAAACTCAAAAGTTCATACATGAGGATCGGCAGTATTGACGTCAGCACCCGCTTGCAGGAGAAGTGTGACAGCTTGTAGACGCCCCTCAAAAGAGGCATGATGGAGGGCTGTCCAGTGTGCTGCATCACGAACTTCTATCTGAAGCCTGCACATAGTTTAATGGCATCAGTTAAAAACTATCATTCACTAAGCACTGTGTAGCAAATGATGTGATTCATGAAGGAGCAGGATAGACTCAATTTAATGGACTAATGGGGATAGCAGGTTGGCTAGTAATACAAGTGCTCGTCAACTTGTGATATTTCAACTCTACAATAATGCAAAAGCAATTACAGTGTACCCCCGAGTTTCGTAAACCCTGGAAATCGTACATTTATGTAAGTAAAATATTGTAAGTGCTTGTGGAAAAGTATTTTTGGGGGTCTGAAATAGACTAACCTACATGACATTTTTCCTTAAGGGAGTAAATTCGTTCGGTAATGGCACTTGAGCAGACTTCAGGAGTGAAGTTTTTACGAAACTCGGGGGTCCACTGTACTTGGGAGATGAGCCTTAAGATAATTACCCAGCATGAAGGTGGCAAGTTCGTAATTTTTAGACATTGTTTTTTTTTTTACTTTTTAATACTGGTATTTACTTACAGTAATTTTTTGTTTATTTACTTATACAGTGACAGTAGTTATTTATATACTTATTTATTTAGCATATCACATTCGAATTATGATGGGTTCGTCAGAACGTAACCCTTTGTAAGTCAACGAGCACCTCTAGTGATGGTGGACAGAAATGAAACTGCTTTGCCTGATCGTAACAATGACTGACAATTCTGTAACCCAAGGGCTTTCTCTGTTTCCTAAAGATAATATATAAAACTGCCATTAACATTACATAATGCAGTTAAAATTCTACTAGTGTTCGACTTCTAACTACCCAATCTCAAACAGTGCAATGGCCTACTTGCTGAAGGAACAATAAATTAACAATTTGGAATAATTAATGAAAATTTTTGATAAAATTAAAGTGGCAAAAGTTGCAGCAATCTCACAGCTCACCAATTATTGACATACACATCCCTGAAATACAGTGGACCCCCGAGTTTCGTAAACCCCGGAAATCGTACAGTTATGTAAGTATAATATTGTAAGTGCTTGTGTAAGTGTATTTTTGGGGGTCTGAAATAGACTAACCTACGTGACATTTTTCCTTAAGGGAGTAAATTCGTTCGGTAATGGCGCTTGAGCAGACTTCAGGAGTGAAGTTTTTACGAAACTCGGGGGTCCACTGTATAGGAAAAAGTGTGGGGTATTATGGAACCATCTACATATTATGTCCAGCATGTCTTGCACATTACAGGAGTGCAAATAGAGTAACAATAATGACTATGATTTGTTTAGATACTGGTACAGTGGACCCCCGGTTATCGGCCATAATTCGTTCCAGAATGCTGTTCGAGTACCATTACCGAACAAATTTGTTCCCATAAGGACAAATGAAATTAGATTAGTCCATTTCAAACCCCCAAAAATACACTTACAAAAGCACTTACAAAAATACACTTACATAATTGTTTGAGTTGGGAGCAGTACGAAATCCGGGGGTCCACTGTACATGAATTGTCATCAATCACCAATTCACTTCAGGTAAATAATGTGAGAGAAAGTCACCTCACCTAAGGTGAACATTAAATAATGGGAGGAGTGGTCAACAGGCTACCTGAAGCTCAGTGGTAACTCCTCCACACCCAAAGATTATGGATTCAATTCCAGGAAGGTGTAGAATATGGGTAAGTTTCCTTGCTCTTGCTGCTTATGATCACCAAACAGTATATAAGTACAGTGGTACCTCGGTTAATGATGGTCCCCAAACTCGCCCTTTTTTGTAAGTTTATTTTTTTAAATGCTTTTGTAAGTGTATTTTTGGGGGTCTAAAAGGACTAGTCTATTTTACATTATTCCTTATGGGGATAAATTCGTTTGGTAATGGCACTTGAACAGCATTCTGGAACGAAAAAATATCGTTAACCGAGGTACCACTGTACTGTCTATTAGCTAAATGTTGGGTGTGGTATCTTAGGGGTGATAATATAAATTACAGTTTTCTTTGAAACAAGCCCAGATACAATAACAGTTCCTAGCCTTTAAATTTAACAGAGACAAAAAGAGGAAATTCCAACCAACTCAAGGCAAAGAATGTGAAAGAAAAGTCCATCTCACCCGAGACGAACGGTATGGGAGAGGAGGTAGCGCAGAACTGCCAGACACCCAAAGTTTGCTGCCAGATGCAGGAGATTACAGGTAATGCCTCGGAATCTGACCAGAGCAACACCTCTCCGCCACTCTCCATGCATAGCCAGAGCTTCCACAACAGCAACATGATCACGGTCTGTAAATAACATATCAATAATTCAATTAAACTGTAACCAATTCAATGTACAGTGGTACCCAGGATTTCGTACAGCTCCCAACTCAAACAATTATGTAAGTGTATTTTTGTAAGTGCTTTTGTATGTGTATTTTTGGGGATCTGAAATGGACTAATCTAATTTACATTCGTCCTTATGGGAACAAATTCGTTCGGTAACGGCACTCGAACAGCCTTCTGGAACGAATTATTGACGAAATTCGGGGTACCACTGTATTTATTATAAATGAGACGGAAGGAAATTTTACAACAAAAATATGGTAGGGTTTTAGCTAAACATACAAAAACATCTGAGCTAAAAATAAGGGCAATATGAATAATGAATGTTGAGGAATCAACCTTCTACAGTGACAGGGACAGTAATAAGGCAGGAACATGGAACATTACATCATAACTCATTTCTTTAATGAAACATGTAAACTCTTGAACTAAAGAATTTGGCTGTAGTCTTTAATTGCAGTAGCAGCAGTGGCGACTATGCTGATTTTGTATATATAAAAAAAAAAGAAACCACTCCGTTCTTGGATTTGTTTGCAATCGTATTATTACGATTTTGTGAGTCATGAGCTTGTAAACTTATGCAAACTCAGCATAGCCAGCACTGTCGCTACTATAATCAAAGACATCACCAGACAGAAAACTCAACTACTGCAGGAGTATGCAATTTCATGGAACAACTGTGACAGAATCTATGTAGGTAAGACATTCAGAGCACTCCAGAAAATAATAATGTAATACTAGTTGTATTTTTTTTTTAACATGTCAGCAGTTTCCCACAAAGGCAGGGTGACCCAAAAAGAAAGAAAAACCCAAAAAAAAAAGAAAAAACTTTCATCATCATTCAACACTTTCACCATCACTCACACATAATCTGTCTTTGCAGAGGCACTCAGATATGACGGTTTAGAAGTCCCTCCAAACTGCCAATATCCCATACCCCTCCTTTAACCCTTTGGGGGTCGACAGGCCTTCTCAGGAAAGTGTTCCTGGGGTCGAAATTTTTTTGGAAAAAAAAAAATTAATTTTTTCTTACGAAATGATAGAGAATCTTTTCCGATCATAACGCCACCAAAATTATGAAATTTGATCGAAAACTAACGGAATTATGCTTTGCAGGTTAGCGGCAGCCATGACACTTACGCATCGACGATTTTGCCCACTTTGAGCCCTATTTTCGACAAATTCCAATGTGTCAGTCTCCTAAAATTATAGCTATTTCACTAGATCTCCATTTCGTCTATCGATTGCGTACATGAAACCGCCTATTTACCAATTTCATCTACCCAAAATAGTGGTCAGAAAATGGAAATTTTCCAATTTCACACAAATTTCAAACGATGCCAATTTCAAAATAGGGTCCAGAGTAAACAAGGCAGACATTCCTGGCACTAAAATAACATGTTCTCTGTTCATTAGTCACGTCTCCAGGCCCCTGTTCATTTACTTTTGCTTTTCATTTTGAATTTTTATTCTCACAAAATAGAAGATTTACTGTTATGTATATAACTGCATCATTGTAAAATGGTATAAATAATATCAGAGCACTTGTGCATGAATATAAGACTCGCCAGTGTATGTGTATTGGAGGCATGGTGTGATTTGTTTACTCTTGAACATCGTCAAAAATCAAACATTTTCACTACTTTGAGCTCAATTTCAAGGTACTTGTCATTGTCATACCAATCAAAATCATCTCTATTTCTGTAATATATTTTCCATTCTATCAAATGAGACCAAGAAAACGAGAATACATGAATAAAAACTATACGAAAATCGACTGCAAAGTCGCTGTTTTAATCGAAAAAAACGGTCAGAGTTTTTTTTCACTCATTATGCAGTGTGTACTGCAGGATTTTTTTTATACTGCGCACACTAACCACACAGACCCATTCTTTCATATGTATGCCTACCAGACGTTTTCTGCTTAAATTGAGGCCGCTAGAATTTGGGCGTACTAGTACGGCATCAACCCCTGCTCGTAAAACGTACTAGTACGGCACCGACCCCCAAAGGGTTAAAGTGCAGGCATTGTATTTCCCATTTTCAGGACTCAAGTCTGGCTAACCGGTTTCCCTGAATCCCTTCACAAAATATTACCCTGCTCACACTCCAGCAGCTCTTCAAGTCCCAAAAAACATTTGTCTCCATTCACTTCTATCTAACACGCTCACACGCGCTTGCTGGAAATCCAAGCCCCTCGCCCACAAAACCTCCTTTACCCCCTCCCTCAACCTTTTTGGGGACGACCCCAACCACGCCTTCCTTCCCCCAATAGATTTATTCGCACTCAAATTCATTCTACTTCGTTCCATTTTCTCTAAATGACAAAGCCACCTCAACAGCCCCTCTTCAGCCCTCTGACTAATACTTTTAGTAACTCTACACCTCCTCTTAATTTCCACACTATGAATTCTCTGCATAACATTTACACCACACATTGCCCTTAGAGACGTCATCTCCAATGCCTCCAGCCGCCTCGCTGCAGCATTTACAACCCATGCTTCACACCCACATAAGTGTTGGTACCACTATACACTCGTACATTCCCTTCTTTGCCTCCATGGATAACGTTCTTTGTCTCCACAGATACCTCAACGCACCACTCGCCATTTTTCCTTCATCAGTTCTATGGTTTACTTTTTTTTTTTTTCAACAAGTCGGTCGTCTCCCACCGAGGCAGGGTGACCCAAAAAGAAAGAAAATCCCCAAAAAGAAAATACTTTCATCATCATTCAACACTATCACCACACACATACATAACCACTGTCTTTGCAGAGGAGCTCAGATACGACAGCTGAGAATTGTCCCTCCCAGCTGTCACTATCCCAGACCCCTCCTTTAAAGTGCAGGCATTGTACTTCCCATTTCCAGGACTCAAGTCCAACTAAATCAATTAACTGGTTTCCCTGAATCCCTTCACACAATGTTACCCTGCTCACACTCCAACAGATCGTCATGTCCCAAAACCATTCGTCTCCATTCACTCCTATCTAACACGCTCACACATGCTTGCTGGAAGTCCAAGCCCCGCCCACAATACCTCCTTTACCCTTCCTTCCAACCTTTTCTAGGACGACCCCTACCCCGCCTTCCTTCCCTACAGATTTATACGTCTCCAAGTCATTCTACTTTGATCCATTCTCTCTAAATGACCAAACCACCTCAACAACCCCTCTTCAGCCCTCTGACAAATACTTTTAGAAACTCCACACCTTCTCCTAATTTCCACATTCCGAATTTTCTGCATAATATTTACACCACACATTGCCCTTAGACAGGACATCTCCACTGCCTCCAGCCTCCTCCTCGCTGCAGCATTTGCAACCCATGCTTCACACCCATATAAGAGTGTTGGTACGACTATACTTTCGTACATTTCCTTCTTTGCCTCCATGGATAACGTTTTTTGTCTCCACAGATACCTCAACGCACCACTCACCTTTTTTCCTTCATCAATTCTATGGTTAACCTCATCCTTCATAAACCCATCCGCTGACACACTCTCCCAAACTCGTCCACTAACCTTTGCAACTATTCTTTAGAATCTCCCATAAGCACAGTATCATCAGCAAAAAGTAACTGTGTCAACTCCCATTTTGCATTAAATTCTCCAAAATTTAATCCCACCCCTCTCCCCAACACCCTAGCATTTACTTCTTTTACAACACCATCTATAAATATATTAAACAACCATGGTGACATTACACATCCCTGTCTAAGACCTACTTTTACTGGGAAGTAATCTCCCTCTCTCCTACACACCCTAACCTGAGCCTCACTATCCTCATAAAAACTCTTTACAGCCTTCAGTAACTTACTACCTATTCCATACACTTGCAACATTTGCCACATTGCTCCCCTATCCACTCTATCATATGCCTTTTCTAAATCCATAAATGCAATAAAAACTTCTCTACCTTTATCTAAATACTGTTCACATACGTATATGCTTCACTGTAAACACTTGATCTACACATCCCACTCTAAAGCCTCCTTGCTCATCTGCAATCCTACTCTCTGTCTTACCTCTAATTCTTTCAATAATAACCCTGCCATACACTTTACCTGGTATACTCAGTAAACTTATTCCCCTATAATTTTTACACTCTCTTTTATCCCTCTTCCCTTTATATAAAGGAACTATACATGCTCTCTGCCAATCCCTAGGTACCTTCCCCTCTTTCATACATTTATTAAACAAAAATACCAACCACTCCAGCACTATATCCCCCCCTGCTTTTAACATTTCTGTCATGATTCCGTCAATTCCAGCTGCTTTACCCCCTTACATTCTACGTAATGCCTCACGCACCTCCCCCACACTCACATCCTGCTCTTCTTCACTCCTAAACGATGTTGTACCTCCCTGGCCAGAACATGAAATTACCGCCTCCCTTTTTTTTTTCATCGACATTTAAAAGTTCCTCAAAATATTCCCGCCATCTACCCAATACCTCCAGCTCCCCATCTACTAACTCCCCTACTCTGTTTTTAACTGACAAATCCATTCGTTCCCTAGGCTTTCTTACCTTGTTTATCTCACTCCAAAATTTTTTCTTGTTTTCAGCAAAATTTCTTGACAGAGCCTCTCCCATTCTTTCATCTGGATTAAATTTATTTCCATTATTTCTTATGGGAAAATTGATTCGAGTAACGATTGTTTCGCCTTAAGATATGCCCTCTCTGATGGATTAATATCGTAAGTCGAGGTACCACTGTACTCTGCTCTTCTATTAGCACTTCTGTTTTGTAAAAACCTCTCATAAGCTACCTTTTTCTCTTTTATCACACCCTTTACTTCTTATTCCACTACTCACTCCTCTTTCCTCCTGCACTCACCCTCCTATAGCCACAAACGTCTGCCCCACATTCTAATACTGCATTTTTAAAACTATCCCAACTCTCTTCAACCCCCCACTACTCATACTTGCACTAGCCCACCTTTCTGCCAATAGTTGCTTATATCTCACCCTAACTTCCTCCTCCCTTAGTTTATACACTTTTACCCCTCTCTTACTTGCTGTTGCCATTTTCTTTTTGTCCCATCTACCTTTTACTCTAACTGTAGCTCCAACTAAATAATGATCCGATATATCCGTTGCCCCTCTATAAACATGTACATCCTGAAGCCTACCCATCAACCTTTTATCCACCAATGCATAATCTAACAAACTACTTTCATTACGTGCTATATCATACCTTGTATACTTATTTATCCTCTTTTTTCATAAAATATGTATTACTTATTACCAAACATAGCTCAATTAACGGTTCCCCATTTACATTTACCCCTGGCACCCCAAATTTACCTACTACTCCCTCCACAACATTTTTACCCACTTTAGCATTAAGATCCCCAACCACAAGTACTCTCTTATTTGGTTTAAAACTCCCCACACACTCGCTCAACATTTCCCCAAATTTCCCTCTCTCCTCTACACTTCTCTCTTCTCCAGATGCATAAACACTTACTATAACCCACTTTTCACATCCAACCCTTATTTAACTCCACACAATCCTTGAATTTATACATTTATATTTCTTCTTTTTCTACCATAACTTATCCTTCAACATTATTGCTACTCATTCCTTAGCTCTAACTCTATTAGAACCCCCTGATCTAATCCCATTATTTCTCCCCACTGAAACTCTCCTACCCCCTTTCAGCTTTGTTTCACTTAGAGCCAGGACATCCAGCTTCTTTCATACATAACATACTCAATCATCTCTTTTCTTATCATTCGTACTACAACCACGCTTATTCAAACATCCCACTTTGACAGTTTTCTTCTTTTTCTTTTTAGTAGGCTATATGGGAAAAGGGGTAGCCCATTGCTCCCGGCATTTTAGTTCACCTTTACAACACGCATGGCTTATGGAGGAAAGATTTTTATTCCACTTCCCCATGGATGTGAAAAGAAAAGTAATAACAACAAGAACTATTAAGATAAAATCTAAGAAAACTCATTTGAGTGTATATACATATGTACATGCATGTGTAGTGTGACCTAAGTGTAAGTAGAAGTAGCAAGACATACCTGAAATTTTGCATGTTTATGAGACAGAAAAAAGACACCAGCAATCATACCATCATGTAAAACAAATACAGGCTTCCATCTTACACTCACTTGGCAGTACGGTAGTACCTCCCTGAGCATTTGCTGTCTACCAACCTACTACTAGTAATTATAACAACTATTTTAAAAAGGGTGGACTGGTAAGCCAGTGGAAGGCCTCGGTCAGATGACCACAAGCTCCACTGGTGACAGACCTGCGTCAAGAAACAATTGTCCTGTTTCCTGACATACCTTACTTAACCTAATCTTCAGAAACACTTCACATAGTACCAGTATACCAGAAGAATGGAAAGCCTTCACAATACACTACAAATCCCAAAAACCACTTGATAAACTGAAATGGTGTACCACTTGTTGTCAATGAAAATTATACCCAGGATCTACAACAAAAAGTTTCTACAACTTAGATGAACCTCTTCTCAGAAAATTATATGGACACTTGGGCATCAATGTGAGTCAATGAGCCTTTTACATGCTCTTCACCTCACTGCTACTCATTATGATGATGATGACCTTCTCTTACTAGGTTTACCTGTTTTTGACATGATACTGCTTACTAGGATTATCTACTTTTGATATGAAGCTTACTAGGATTTTTTTGATATGATAAAGCTTACTAGGATTGTGTGTTTCTGACATGATAAAGTCTATAAGGATTATCTGTTTTTGACATAATAAAGCCTACTAATATTATCTGTTTTTGACAGGATAAAGCACATTGTGGGCAAAATACTATAAATAAATAATTCCAGATGACTCGTATCTCGTAGCATTGTAAGATAAGATTTCGTTCAGATTTTTAATCCCGACGGGTTAGCCACCCAGGATAACCCAAGAAAGGCAGTGTGTCATCAAGGACTGTCTGTTTTATTTCCATTGGGGTCCTCAATCTTGTCCCCCAGGATGCGACCCACACCAATCGACTAACACCCAGGTACCTATTTGCTGCTAAGTGAACAGGACAAGAGGTATAAGGAAAAGCATTGAAATGTTTTCACCCAGCAAGGAATCAAACCCAGACCCTCCGCGTGTGAAGCGAAAGCTTTGTCAGCCAGGCCACGGGGTCACCACACCCATCTCTAAACAGAGATTTGGGTGTTGTAAATCCAATGAGCCCAATTTTGCTAAAATTCTATTTTTGGTTCTCAGTTTAGACATCATGCATGAAGCCAAAAGAAAATACCCCAAAGGTGTGGCAAAATACACAAACTTGTAAATTTATTCACAATAACCTTCAGTACAACCTATGAACCGAAGACTCAAATTTTTGTCACTAACAGGATTGCTGGTCCTTTTATTTCAGTCTCATGAACCTGTAAGTTGACAAGTAAATCTTACTAAACACTTTATACATTCAGTTTAATTTATTTTTTTACTTAGCCACAAGTATCTTAAAAGATCTTAATCATGTTACATTTCCTTTCCAATTGAGGAGACCTATTCTGAGACCAGTCAGGGGTTCATAATCCTTGAATGGGCAGTAAAGTTTTTCAGGCATGGCATAAAAACAATATCAGTAAGCAAGTGGCTTCAGTCTAAGACAGAGAAGAACAGTACAAAATGAGGAGTTTGAGGTAATCAGTCCCTCAGCCTGGAGCTGATGTGTTCAGTCCATCAATCTTGTTAAAAGTACAGCATGTGAGTGGAGAAGGGGCTTAGATATTAATTGAAATTCTTTGCAATACTCTTAACAAGGTAGTCCATAATATTGTGCTCAAAGTAAAGGCTGTCATGGTAGTATTAACAGACAACATGTTACATATGTTGCCAGGAGCAAGGGGCTAGTACCCCCTTCTCCTGTATAAATTACTAAATTTAAAAAAGAAAAACTTTCGTTTTTCTTTTTTAGGTCACCCTGAGCAGTGAGATACGACCAGTTTATTGGAAAAAAAGTGTTACACATGTCTTCCTGAGAGGACTAAGTTTTTTTTTCTTTGCAGATTGCTTTACAAGGGTCATACAGTGTACAAGTGGCAATACTACGTACATGAAACTTCAAGATAAATTTATGATGCATTACCTCCCCAGTTTACATTCCTAATGAAATGTTGAACAACAATGAAAAGATAGATGGAAATACGAGGACATCATTTACGTATATGAATATACAGTGATCCCCATATCCGTGGGAGGGTATGTTCCGAGACTTACCATGGATACCTGAAACTGTGGATAGTAGCAAACCCTATATATAAGTCATTTTTGTTTACACACATATGTATGGTAAAGTTTAATTGATAAATTATGCAAAATAAGTCTAGAATTAGCACTTTTTCACTGATGGGGAAACATTTCATGGCTTCTCTCAGGCTTTGAAGAACTCCCAGCATCACTACTTTTGCACTTTGGGGCCATTATTAAACATACTGTAATTAAGAGTTATTTTTGGGCCACATTGAATCGTGGATAACTGAAACCATAGATACGGGGGTTCTACTGTATAAACAAGTGGTTGGTAGAGTGGAGGGAGTTCAAAAGAGGATACATGCACTCAGACACTAACATGTAGCAATGTGTATTGGCTGCCAGCCAGACTTGGCATCCTTGCAGTGAACATCAACACCAGCTTGAAGCAGCACTTGTGTCAGCTCCACATTTCCTGCAACACAGTGAATAAAATTACAGACTGAATCACAATATAAGTCACATTAACATCACACTTCACTTAATGAATTAGTTATTAATTCTATGTAATCATATGAATAACTAGTTTAATGAGCCCTTGTCATTGTTATAACCCACAAGGAGACAGAAACTCAGGGTATTTATCTTTCTGTATATTACGACCCCTTTCTGGGATTCTCTACTGAAGAGGATCCCAGAAGGGGGTCAAAATATACAGATCAATTAAGCCCTTGAGTTTCTGTCTCTGAGTTACATTACTAAATATATCAACATATGCACAAAATACCTTGGAAAAAATTCTATATGTTAATTATATTAATGCTAGTCTATCTACTTGCATTGTTGACTTTTAACCATATTCACCACATCAGCTGTTTCCCAGCAGAGTATGGTAATCCATCACCATCACTCATCTAAGTGCTATCTTACTAGAAACTCCCGGACATCACGCATCAGGAGGTCAGGACCGAGCTGGGTTCCCTGAATCACTCCATACATGTTTCCCAGCTCACAATCCAACAGCATGCCAAACACTGGTCTTAACCCTTTAACTGTCCAAACGTAGATATAGGTTTGTACGCGTACTGCTCCGAATGTAGATCTACGTTTTATTTTTCATTCCTTCAAATTTAGTGCAATAGGCCTGAGTCGCCTAGACATGAGAGAATGGGTCTGCGCCCTCAGTGTGCGCAGTATTAAAAAAATCTGGGACCACTTAGTACCTTGGGGGAGCACTAGTTCAATTTAGTGCCAGCTAGAGCAAATAATGTGGCAAACACCATGGTTTCAATGATGTCATGTCGCATTAACACTCCCCTTATAAGAGGAAAGTAAAAATAGGTTCGATAAATATATGAGTGGTTGTGGGTGGGTATGAGTTGGACCTGACTAGCTTGTGCTACTAGGTCTGATGCTGTGCTCCTTCCTTCAGAGGATGTGACCTGACTAGGTGGGTCTTTGGTCTAAGCTGGGGGGTGACATGGACCTGTCTTGCATGGGCCAGTAGGCCTTCTGCAGTGTTCCTTCTTTTTTATGTTCTTATATATTCGGCAGGCTGGCTTTGGCTGTCTCTGTGTCTATCTCTCTGTCCATATCTCTGTCCATATCTCTGTCCATATCTCTGTCCATATCTCTGTCCATATCTCTGTCCATATCTCTGTCCATATCTCTGTCCATATCTCTGTCCATATCTCTGTCCATATCTCTGTCCATATCTCTGTCCATATCTCTGTCCATATCTCTGTCCATATCTCTGTCCATATCTCTGTCCATATCTCTGTCCATATCTCTGTCCATATCTCTGTCCATATCTCTGTCCACATCTCTGTCCATATCTCTGTCTATATCTCTGTCTAGATCTCTGTCTAGATCTCTGTCTAGATCTCTGTCTATATTATCTGTCCTATATATCTGTCCTATATCTCTGTCTATATTATCTGTCCTATATCTCTGTCTATATTATCTGTCCTATATCTCTGTCTATATTATCTGTCCTATATCTCTGTCTATATTATCTGTCCTATATCTCTGTCTATATTATCTGTCCTATATCTCTGTATCTGTCTATATCTCTGTCTATCTATATATATCTGTAATATCTCTCTCTGTGAATGAATGGTTCAGAGAACCGACGAGTTGGTAAATTAGACACATATGCAACACTTGGGTATCTTTATTGAGGAAACGTTTCGCCACACAGTGGCTTCATCAGTCCATACAAAGGAGAATCATGAAGAACAGGAGGAGTGTGAGGTTGTCAGTCCCTCAATCTTGAGTGACACCTCCTACAACTGCTGCACCTCTCCTGTCTACAGTATATAAGCTTCCTCTGCTCATATGCTGTTATTCTATTCAAGATTGATGGACTGACAACATCGACTCAAGATTGAGGGACTGACAACCTCACACTCCCCTGTTCTTCACGATTCTCCTTTGTATGGACTGATGAAGCCCCTGTGTGGCGAAACGTTTCCTCAATAAAGATACCCAAGTGTTGCATATGTGTCTAATTTACCAACTCGTCGGTTCGCTGAACCATTCATTCACATCCTGTCTGACACTGCAACATCTTGGTATCTTAATACAGGGATTTCTTCGCTTGCCTATTCCTTGGGCACGACCTACTTC
>WNWK01038693.1:0-17813 GCA_009830355.1 Cherax destructor | reverse complement strand
ACTGAGGGGTGGGAATGACCCCGCACCGGGTGAAGCATAATGTTTTTACACCCCTCCCCCTTTATACCAAGCAACAGACAGGTAATGGGGGCGACCGTTATGTGTGCCATTCTGGAGGACAAGATTAACCTAAGTTACTAGAAATGCTTTTGCATAACCAACCCTTTTTATATAGTGTGTCATTGATGTCGCTATGGTCCGTAATATTGCATCATGTATTTGCAGAAATAAAGATTCTATGATTATTATTATTATTATTTTTTTTATTATTATTATTATCATAATTATTTAATTCTTATATATATATATATATATATATATATATATATAATATATATATATATATATATATATATATATATATATATATATATATATATATATATATATATTTATATATATGATGGGGTCCACCTCTGGTGTCAATTGTGGGACCCATTGCCTCGGAGAAGTGGATAAAAAGACTTCAAGGAAGAATATTTAGATTTCTTTCTGAAGCCATTTGAATATTCCACTTCCCTACCACCCCATTTTTTTTTTTTTTTTTTTTTACAAACTTTATTTCAAGACAAAATACAATGGGAGTAAAACAACATAGATAACTCAGAGCTACATGTCAAATACTTCGTCCAACTCCCGGCAGTGGGCCGTGCCCAGAATACTGCAGGTATTTCCCTCTGGATCGCAACACTGAGTCTCTGAAACAGGAAGCTGGTCGCCCTGTGGTCCTTGGTTTCTATGATGAGTTTTCCACCCAGCTCCTTGAGAAACTTTAGAGCACACTTGCCCCATGCTCCATGGGTCTCCGACCCTATTGGGATGAAGTTATAGCAAGAGGGAAGGTCTTCATATTTGCGGGTCTTCTGGGTCTCCCTGTGGCTGGCAGCTCCACCCCTTCGGCTAAGGAGTGTGGCAGGTAGGTGTCTGCCAATGTGGCAGCACAGGTGTAGTCCCAAGCAATCAGCTTACCATCCTTCCAGGGTAGCATGGTGGCTCCATCAGGACGCTTTTGACTTCCATCAGACCTCTGCATTGGGGTTCCCGTTGAGCTGGGCAACGGGCTGTGGCGAGGCTTCTCTTTATGATGTCATTGACCTCCTCATGTCTAGCATACTTCCCTTCTGATGTGTGACACACTAGACCATGAAGTCCGAATTGGTCAGCCGTCGCCCTGCCGCAAATACACCTATGTTCGGTGAGTATGGGGGCGGCTAGGGAAGAGCAACACCAATCCGAATGGCCTGTGGGTCGAGTCGAGTCCCCAGAGAGGAATTGGGAACAGCAAGAAGGAAATCTCCTGAGTGTGGTGCCTTCACCGCTAGGAGACGAGCTTTGTCCTTCCTGAGCGTTGGTGAGCATTGTGTTGGAAATTTTTCCATGATCGGTTTGTCCCAGTGGGACTGTTTGTGCTCTTTGGGAGGAGCTGGTCTACTGGAGGAGTCTGCCAGGATGTCCCACTGCACTGCTGCTTCAATGAACTTGGGGTCTTGAGCTCCCACCACCCCTCTCAAACGTTCAGGGACAATCCTCTTGACTAATCCACTGGAAGCCAAACACGAAGACAGAAATGCAGGTAACGCTACCTGCCTTGCTTTGCGCCCCCTATCCTCCAGTCGTTCACTGGGAGGGTTCCTCTCCATTGCTGATCCTCTAGTGACAGATTTCAATGCCTTCATTGAAGGTTAATTTTCAGGTGTGAGTCATACCATGGGCATCAAGATCACTTATTCTCTCCTCCATTCTTTTCAGGTCATTCACTTTGTCCTTGAGGACAGTGTCGATGGCGTGGTGACCCAGCGGTGCTCCCAGGAGGGTACTGTTGGATGGAGTGGTAGTAGTGACTTCTGGGAGGATTGTTTGCACCGCATTGATTATTTCCTGATTTGTTGTGATAATTTCACACTTTGAGGGATTAAGGATGAGTCCTAAGGCTTCTCCCTGTGTCTTCACCCGTTGTAGGTCCTCTAACAAGGACTCCCAGTACCTGCCAGAGTGCCATCATCCAGGTACCAGATGTTGAGCTCGCTGCATATGCTGGAAGTTAGTTCTCTTACTGCCAAACAGAAGAGAAGTGGAGCGAGTGGATCACCCTGCTGAACACCCTCAGATGAGGGAATTTCATGTTCCCCAAACAAAAGAGTCGAGGGTTTGCTGTAGCCAGCTGAAATGAAGGGAAAGAGACTGGGGAACCGATCCCGAACGGCTGGCAAGACCACACTCTCTTCACCATATTATAGGCATTTCTAAAGTCAAGTTTGACTACGGCCTTGTCTTCTGATAGGTCCCTGATGTAGGCCCTTGCCGCATGAGCTGCGGCTTCACTGCCTTGAGAGACCCCAAAGCCCAGTTGGTGTGGCTGGAGTAAACTGGCAGCTTCTAGGCGAATGTTTCTTACTGCTGCTTTGGCAACTAGGCGGCGAAGGGTGTTACCAACAGCAATGGGTCTGATTCCCCCATCCTTCTTCTTCAAAGCGCATAATGAGGCTCCAAAAAAGAAAGGTTTAATTTCTTCTGGGATTCGCCCAGCCAGGCAGTTGTTGACAAAAGTTGTTAATTCGGTGAGGAGGATTGATGCAGATGCTCCGAGTACTGGATTTACCATCTCTTTGAGGTGTTGTGGTCGAATTCCAGTGTAACCTCCTGCAGATCCTGCTGGAAATGACACTATCGCCTTATAAACTTCTGATTCTGGCAAAATTAATTGTTCAGTGATGGGGTCTCCTTCAGGGTTGTTGTTGATGGCTATGGTGTCCCTTGTTGGATGCTTGTCTCTTAGTGCTTGAGCTGTGGTCTCATCTTTGGGAGCTACAGTGTCGTCACTTGTAATTATTCTGATTGCTCCCACTGTGTTGCCTTCTTCTATTTTTTTGCTAACCTGTGCGCAAATTTTCTCGTTTTCAGTGGAGTTTTTCTTTGGTCTACCTCTGTGATTCCTGCGATGGTGGGGCAGAGGGACACAATTATCTGTTCTTGGGTAGTTGCGCACTGCCTTGATGACTGAAGTGGTTAGCAGTTTGTCTCGTCTTTCAGGAACTGCAAGACAAACATTGCCAAACAGGAGCAGGTTGCGCCATGCTTTAATGGTGCCTCGGGCTTCTAAATTGGTGGAACCTCCATTCACCTGCTTAAGAAGGTCTGTGAATTTCCCTGCTGCATATGGGCGAGCTGCTTTAGGAATGTGGGATAGGGTACTGCTAGCAGTGGATTTGAATGTCAGCAGAAGGTTTTCGCAAGAGAGGAGGTTGCCATTGGGATTGACATCTGCCTGTGGAGGCTGTGGGTTGCTCTCTGCTGGGGGCCTATGTGATCCTGCACACCCATTGTGTGCACGAATAAGGCCATCTCTGTTGCGTGCTCGAAACTCTCCACACACCTGACATGTGCCTCTTCTTTCATTGTTGGGTGCACTGGTTCCCTGGCTTTGTGGCTGGCTGGCTGCATCATCTGCCATACCTCAAACTGTGTGGTAAGCCCGGGGGGCCGTAGGGAAAATGGCACATGACACATACCGAATGTGGTTCATGGTGGTGGTGGTTGAGCAGAGGGTCTCCCGTCCTTGAGGTGGGCAGTGGGGGGAGAGGGAGGAATGGGGGATGTGTGATAAGGTAGGCCGGCCGGACGCGTCACTATAACAACACTGTATGACCGACACACCGCTATATACCACACATGCTATGCGCATACCGTGCGCATGCTAAACACATGCTATGCAATATACACTTTACACACTATACACGCGGTGAACAAACACTTAATTATCATAACATGAGCACACGCGCGCCTGTTTGAGGAAGGGGAAGGGGGGAAATAGTTTTACCCCTCACCCTCTGCCTCCTTCTCCCCCATTAGGCCCTCCCTCACCCACCCATAGGTGACCGTTATGTTCCCTCACTGACTTCACATGCACAACACTTTTCTTGGTTCTAAAGTGGGAGAGGAGATGTAGAGTCTTGTAGCACTTTCCAACACCAGCTACAGATATTCACACACCAGCCTGTTGATGGTAATCCTGGTAGCAGTTCTTGATTGGACGATATTGTGCCAAAACCACAGAGCAGGATGCCCACAGCCTCTCTCTGGCAGAGGTGCCAGAAATATATATATATATATATATATATATATATATATATATATATATATATATATATATATATATATATATATATATATGGATCTAAACAGGAGTCTTCTGGCAGGGCTGCGTCTGCTCTGGTTGCCACCTCCCTAGTTAAGAACGATAATAAATTTGTTGATCTAGGCATAAGAATTAACAACTGGGCGTCTACACTGCAAATTGAATTGTTTGCAATCTTAATGACACTAAAGCTAACCTATAACACTGAGCTTGACTCTATCATCATTACCGATGCTATGTCATCACTGAAGACTCTTGACTCATATAATGACTCTAACAGCATGCTCATTGGAGAAGCCAGGTATGGATACTCAAAAATCCGGGATGAAGGAATTAATGTACAATTGCTATGGATCCTATCACACATTGGAGTACTCCTTCATGTTAAGTAAAAGGACACAATTGCAACTAATGTGACATTTTATTGTGGCAACGTTTCGCTCTCCAGGAGCTTTCTCAAGCCGTTACAAGCGTTACATGGACACAGTTGGTATATATATACTGTCAAGGTGAGGTGAAAAAACTAGTGGTGTTAGAAGTAGTAGTGATATAAGTAGTATTAGTAGTAGTAGTAGTAGTAGAAGTAATACATAAGGTAGAACAATCAATATGCACATGAGTAAAAGGTGAAAAAATACTTGGGTAGTATAACAATAGGTTAGACAAATATTTCTGCTGGAGGTTGAAATATAGAAGGCCAGTAGGAGTGTTCCACATCTACGATGTGCTAAATAAGCAGGAGAGACTATGTGATGGAAGGGTTTACTGTTTTCAGGAGGATTCTTGCTAAGACTTCAGAGATGGTGAAGCTGCCTTTGTTTTGTTTAATTGTGTTAGAAACAGAGATAAGTGCTGATTCAAGGCACCTGATTCACCTGATTCATCTCCAAACTTTTCCATCATCTCTGAAAAGAATAATAATTCATGTTAATAGGTAATACAGAAGAGACTTAAACAAAGAAGCTAAAACAACTTTACAGAAGCTAAACTTTTATTGACTTTGTAAAATAAATACTGTAGCTACCTGTATTCTGTAATGTTAATACTGTATCTACCTGTATACTGTAATATTAATATTGTACCTACCTGTATACTGTAATGTTAATATTGTAGCTATCTGTATACTGTAATGTAAATATTGTAGCTATCTGTATACTGTAATGTTAATATTGTAGCTACTTGTATACTGTAATGTTAGACAACAAGTGTACAATAATAATGTACAGTAGTACAGTGTGTACACATGTGTTCTAGAGGCAACAAGAGTGCAATAATCATTACGATATCGTGAATTACGATATAACAATAATTTGTATAATAATAATAACAATACTAATACTAATACTGATAATAATAATAATAATAATAATAATAATAATAATAATAATAATAATAATAATAATAATAATAATAATAATAAAATTAATAATAATAATAATAATAATAATAATAAAAACAATAATAATAATAATCATTATTATTTCTAAAAGTACAACTTATACAGACCATAGCTTACATCAAAGGCATAATATATAGAAGATCCCTTGTTACGCACAGCATTTTCCGCACATTAGGTCAATTTTGTCACAGGATGTGACCCACATCAGTCCACTAACACCCAGGATGCGACCCAAACCAGTCCACTAACACCCAAGATATGACCCACACCAGTCCACTAACACCCAGGATGTGACCCACACAAGTCCGCTAACACCCAGGTTGTGACCCACACCAGTCAACTAATACCCAGGATGCCACCCACACCAGACTACTAACACCCAACATGTGACCTACACCAGTCCACTAACACCAAGGATGCGACCCACACCAGTCCATTAACACCCACACCAGTTAAATAACACCCAATATTCGACCCACTCCCACACTTTTATATATATATATATATATATATATATATATATATATATATATATATATATATATATATATATATATATATATATATATATATATATATATATATATATATATATATATATATATATATATATATATATATATATATATTATTATTATTGTCACTGTCTTTATACCAGATGGTACATAAGAACCAGATATATGTCCCTTCAGCACAATCATATTGTTTATGAGAGCAGTGTAGGAGCTAACCTCCTAATTAATATCTTTAACATATTTATATTTGATTTACTTTGCTATCCTAGATTTTCTCACTTTGATAATAAACATTTTAAATATATTTCTTTGGTTAGTATCTTTGGTTAGTATATTGTAATGTTAATACTGTAGCTTCGTGTATACTGTAATGTAATAATGTAGCTACCTGTACACTGTAATGTTTATACTGTAGTTACCTGTCTACTGTAATGTTAATACTGTAGCTACCTGCATACTGTATCCTTAATTCTGAAGCTACTTGTATACTGTAATGTTAATACTGTAGCCACCTGTATAGTGTAATGTTAATACTGTAGCTGCCTGTATACTGTAATGTTTATACTGTAGCTACCTGCATACTGCAATGTTAATACAGAAGCTACCTGTGTACTGTAATATCAATACTGTAGCTACCTGTATACTGTAATGCTAATAGAGTAGCTACCTGTATACCAGGATACTGACTTTGTTGCAAAAGCCCAGTAACAGGCTGGATGCTAGAAGGGCTATCCTTTCTAGTGTTCACTGGAGATGTCTATTACTAATAGATATCGTGTCATTTTGTAACAGTTTGTCTCAAAGCGAGTACGCTTCATTGGCACTTGAGTTAGCCAAAATCAATCTTGAAACAACCAGTGAGCAACGAGCATATGCTAGGGAAGAAAGAATTTGATAGAGAGAAGGAGAAGAGGCAATTTAAGGTGACTATAGATGACTTGTTTTGTTGAAGTCAAGCATGAACAGTTTTTCGAGGCATTTGAAAACCAGGCTTGAGCATTAATGTGGCCTGAGGTGCATTGGGCAGCAGGAGTTTACATCTGTGTTGGAGAATGATGATTTTGTCAACTATTGAGTGGTGAAAACCACGGTTCTTGGGGCTTATCAGTGTATTCCCGCCAAGCACAGGAGGGAATTCAAACTAGGCAATCGACAGCTGCGTCAGTCTCATGTAGATTTTGTAAGGCAGCAGTCGAAAGCCTTCACTAAATGGTACAAGGCCAGTGGTGTCGCTAATTCCTCGGAACTCGTCCAATTGCTCATGGTGGGTAACCTGCTGGAATATGTTGGACCAGAGGTTAGAGTCTTTCTTGAAGATCATTCGTTGGCCACTGCACTTGAAGCAGCCAGGTTGGCTAATACTTTTAAGACTAACCGCTTCTTGTCCGAGCGGTCTTATCTTTCTTTCCAACAGCCTGGCATGAGTAGAGATCGTCAGGTGAACGACGATGCCAACCAACTAAGTCACCTGGTGAGCCATGATATCAAACTCACGGCCAACCTGGTGAGTGACATCAAACTCATGCTCAACATGGTGAACAACGACGTCAGTGTACAGACTTGCGCCAACCACAAAATCAGCAAGGAGCCAAGGTAATATGTTATCGTTCCCATAAACCAGGCCATGTTAAACCAAACTGCCCAGAAAAACCCCAACCATTAGGGAAAATTACTAATCTCCCTAGTTAAATGAATCAGAAAGAAGTAGAGTATGGGATGGCCCCATACTACAAGTACTTGTCACAACTCCCATCAGGAGAATTTGAAGAAAACTGAAGAACATTTAGGGATTCCGGAGCTTATTGCTCTCTTATAAGAGAGGGAGTACTTTCCCTTTCTGAACAGACTTCATTCCACTCATCTGTTCTTTTAGAAGCATTTGGAGGAGCAGTATTTTCTGTCCCTTTACATAAAATATATTTGCAGAGTAAGTATTACACTGGATATTTGACTGTAGGTGTTTCTGACGGACTTCCTATGAAAGATGCCGTGTTATTACTGGGTAATAGCATTACCTCTACCTAGAGTCCAGAACCTATAATAACTAATTCTTCTCCGATGTTGGTTATAACTCGGGCAAAATCCCAAGGGATGTCTGATGAGAATGCTGACCCATCCTTGGATGAGTCTGATCTTGGACTAGCCAATTTGTTTTACGAGGAAAACTGGCCAGGGCCTTGTAAATTTAATAAACAGACCCAGATCAAGCCTTCCTATTCCAGGGTTGCAAGATTGCCAGATATCTCTGTTTCCATGCCTGAGGGAATGTCCTTTCGGGAAGAACAGCGAAAAGACCCTTCCTTGAATTTTGCTTTTCAGGCAGCCATCGGTGAATCCTCCTCAGATCACCCAGTCAAATATAAAATTAAAAACGACTTCTTAATCTGCACTGAGACTGGTAAGGAGGTAGAGGGAAGGCAAAAGACAGATAGATTGGTAGTTCCTAAAAAGTTTCGATCACAAATATTAAATGTAGCTCATAATTCTTCGTTAGGAGGACACTTAGGAATTACCAAAACCTTGCATACCATATTAAAATAATTTTATTTGCCAAAGTTAAGGCAAGATGTGAAGAATTACATCCGTTGCTGTATGGAATGTCAGGAAGTAGGGAAACCTGGACATCCCATTAATCCTGCACCTCTCCATCCCATACCCGCAGATAGAGATCATTTTGCAGAGTTAATTATAGATTGCTTACGTCCATGACATAAGTCCAATTCTGGGAACCAGTACTTATTCACGATTATGGACAAAGTTACTAGGTATCCAGAAGTTATCCTAATGCTCAGTATCAACACCAAAGCGATTCTTAAGCCCTAACTTAATTTATCTCCTGCTTTGGCATTCCTAAGTCTATTCAGAGTGACCAAGGTAGTAATTTTACTGCCAAAGCGTTTAGGGAAGCATTGACTAGGCTAGGAATAATTCATAAATTATCCACTGCCTATCATCCTCCGTTCCAAAGCGCCTTGGAAAAATTTCATCAAACATTAAAAACCACGATGAGGACTTATTGCATGCATTTTCCTACAGACTGGGATGAATCACTTCCTCTGTTGCTATTCGCAATGAGAGAAACTGTGCAGGAGTCCACAGGGTACAGTCCGTTTGAGCTGATCTTTGGGCGCAACATACGAGATGCTCTACGGGTTCTCAAGGAAGGATGGATGGGAGAAGACGCCTGCATAACACTCTACAACCCTTCTTCAAGGTTACAGGTGGCACGTCAGTTGGCTAAGGCTAACTTAAAAACTGCTCAAAATATTATGAAACAGAGGTATGACTGAAACTCAGAGTTTCACTCCTTCCATCCAGGAGACAAATTGCTCGTGCAGGAACCTATACCTGGCCACACCATAAAGTCCCAGTAACGACTCTGTCCTCTGCCTCCTGACCCTGACTCCTTGCACTCTATTCCTGAAATTCAAGTGAAGCTTCCAAATTCTGTCCTCCTCAAGGCCCTAGCCCATTAATGGTGGGGCTGTCTAAGAATCAAGTATCAAGTTTAAATGTGCTCCTACAGTCTTACCCTGACATCTTTTCGGATGTTCTGAAAAAATGTACACTAGGATATCATGATGTAGATGTTGGTGATTAAGACATTAAATCAACATATGGAAATCTTTATTGAAGAAACGTTTCGCCACACAGTGGCTTCATCAGTCCAATACAAAGACAGAATACACACACAACCTGCACATAGAAGAGAGGAGCTTACGACGACGTTTCGGTCTGACTTGGACCATTTACAAAGTCACACTAACACAAAGAACAGGTAGAAGGGGTATTTATAGGCAGCAGACAGGGGAGGGCACAAGAAAGTGGTGGAGAAATAGTGGAAGTAGTAGTGGTAGTGGAAGTAGTAGTAGTGGAGTCAGTCAATTCTAGGAAAGGAGCACTGCAATACAGCTGGCAGCCCGCATAGGGTAAGGACAAGAACACAGAGGGGGGAAAATGATGAAAATAAAATAAAGAAGGACAAATACAAGGAGAAATACAGAGGAGAAAGAAGAAAGAGGAGAAGGGGGAAGAGATAGAAGGGGAAGGAATCAGGTTAAGTCACGGGTGTTCTGAAGTTTGGAGCATTTAACAATGTAATGGGAGAGGAAAGCATCTACAGAGACAAAGCCAGGGCTAAGATTCATACAGGGAAAGTTGTGTATAAGGGAGGATTCAACCAGGCGGCGACTGTGAAAGTTGGACGTAGGGTAGACAGTTTTAGCAGACGACCAATCAATAGGATGACTGTGATCTCTGACATGACAGAAAAGAGCATTATTAGTGTCGGCAAGCCTAACACTATTTTTGTGCTCCCTAAGTCTGTCAGAAAGAGATCGGCCAGTTTCTCCAAAGTGCTGAAGAGGACAGGAGGAGCAAGAAATAGAGTAGACACCAGGAGAATCTATAGAGGGAGGGGAGGTATGAACTAGATTATTGCGAAGAGTGTTAGTCTGGCGAAAGGTAAGTTTGATGTCTAAGGAACCGGTCTAAGGACCGAAACGTCGTCGTAAGCTCCTCTCTTCTATGTGCGGGTTGTGTGTGTATTGTTCCAGTCACGGTATTGTGCCTTTTTTTGTTACAAAGAAAGAAGGTGTAAGGAGAGGAGGAGTTTGAGGTAATCAGTCCCTCGGCCTGGAGTCGATGTGTTCAGTCCATCAATCTTGTAGGAAGTACAGCAAAGGGCCGTAGAAGTGGCTTATATACTGTAGTTAGGTGAGGCGAAGCAGCAGGAGGCGGAGTTATATACTGACTACAGTATATTATAAACCACTTATACAGCTCTATGCTGTACTTACTACAAGATTGATGGACTGAACACATCGACTCCAGGCCGAGGGACTGATTACCTCAAACTCCTCCTCTCCTTACAACTTCTTTCTTTGTATTGGACTGATGAAGCCACTGTGTGGCGAAACGTTTCTTCAATAAAGATTTCCATATGTTGCTTTAATGTCTTAATCATCAACTTGTCGGTTTTCAAAACCATTTGTCACACATGTACATGTTGGAAACTCTAAACGGAGGCCTAAGGAGTGGGCCTGGGCCAAGATATTATATCTCCAAGTTGTGTCATAAGCCTTCTCAAGGTCGAAAAAGATAGCGATAACCGAATGGTTATTCGCAAAGGCATTACGAATATACGTATCCAAGCGCAGCAAGGGGTCAATGGCAGAAGCTACTTCAGCAGGAGGTAGCATTTATGTTAGAACACGGGTTAGTGTAGGAGTCTTCTAGTCTGTGGGCCTCACTGTGCATCCTTGTTAAGAAGTCTGATGGAGGCTTTCGAATGTGTACAGACTACCGTAAGGTGAATGAGGTCACTATTCCAGATGCTTACCCCCTGCTACGTTTGGATGACATAATCGACTTCGTGGGTAAGGCTACTTTTGTGTCCAAGTTAGACCTCCTTAAAGGTTACTAACAGGTACCTTTGACAGATAAGGCGAAGGAAATTTCTTCCTTCGTAATTCCAGGAGGTCATTATCAATATACAGTAACTCCCTTCGGAACGAAAAACTCGCCGGCATTGTTCCAAAAGCTGATCCATCAGGCTATTACAGGACTTGAAGGCACGGCCGCTTACCAAGATGATATTGTAAGAGTGTCCAATACTTGGGACCAACATATGTCCAGACTTAAAATTCTGTTTGAGAAATTTCAGAGTTTTCAATTAACTATTAATTTGTCTCATACTTTGGCCAATCTACTGTTAGTTTTTTGGGCCATGATAGAAAATCTCTCCAACATTTTCTAGGCATGGTAGTGTTTTATAGATGATTCTGCAAGAACTTTGCAGATGTTCTAGTCCCCCTAACTTCACTTACCAGTCAGAGATCCCAGTTTCATTGGACCCCAGATTGCAATGATGTGTTTAGAAAAGCCAAACGTCAACTTTTATACTGCACCCATTCTCCTGTCTCTTGATTTCTCAAAACCCTTTACATTACAGGTTGATGCTTGTGAGTCAGGGTTGGGAGCAGTACTTCTACAATCTGGGGAAGATGGGTTGCACCCTGTGGCCTATTTTTCCGCCAAATATCAACCTCACCAGAGGGCCTACTCCACAATTGAAAAAGAAGCCCTCGCTCTGATACTGGCATTAGACCATTTTGAGGTCTACGTGGGTCAGTCGTCTCAAGTGGTCACAGTCTATAGTGACCGCAACCCGCTGGTCTACCTCCAATCCATGAAGAACCACAACACAAGACTCATGAGATGGAGTCTCAGGCTGCAACCGTACAACTGTACATAATGCTGACAAAGATAATAAGTTGGCTGATTCTCTTTCCCAAATGTAAATTTAGGTTAGGATGTGTTAGGGACAATATGGGTAGAATAGCTCTTTTTTTCCCCCCTTTGTATATAATTTCTTTAAAGTAAATGGTGTGGTTTTTTTTAGTGAGGGGATATTCTGCTACTGTCTTGAACCTACGTTATCCCTACAGTCTACTGTCTCACTCAAAGTTTAGAGTTTGACTTTATGTCTCGAGAAAAGTTGAACTCTATTTAATGAGTTGGATGGTTTTGAGGAAAGGCAGTTCCATTATTGTAACGTGCCATGGCGGCACTCTACCCATGGAGGTGGAAGCCTAGTCCTGGCTATTAGAGCCATTTTGGGGTGGGGGTGTGGAATGCAAAGAGTAAGTTACATTTTATTCGGAGCATGTACAAGCGCCCATATAGGCTGCCTCCCAACCTGCGAACCAGGTGCTAAGGGTTTAACGGTAAGGGTACCCATCGTTAAATCAGTACCTTGAATCATTAACCAAACACAGGTGAGCCTGCCAAATGCTGAGGTGAGGTGGTATCACTCACAGTCAGCACTTGCCAGACTCACATAGCCGCTGGTTGTTCACTGTTCTCTCTCTCTCTCTCAGGACACACACACACACACACACACACACACACACACACACACACACACACACATATATATATATATATATATATATATATATATATATATATATATATATATATATATATATATATATATATATATATATATATGTCGTGCCGATTAGGTAAAACTGGTCAATTAGCAAGAACTCATCTAAAATTAAGCCCTTTCTAAAAATTTCTCTTATACGTTTAAAGATATATATTTTTTTCATTTATGTTAATGTAAGAATTTATAATTTTGTACCAAGAGAAACTTTGAAAACCTACCTAACCTTATTACAACAAGCGCAATTTAATTTAGCCTAACCCAACTAAATATATTTTAGATACGTTAACATTAATTTAATAATAAACAAACACAATGAAATATATTTTTTTCGTTGTGTTCAGAATGATTTTGCGAAATTATTGCATACACAAATTTTCACTTGTCTTATATGGCAAGGTGAGCGTTGCTATTTAAGCCAAAATAGCAAGTTTTACCTAATCGGCACAATGACTATATATATATATATATATATATATATATATATATATATATATATATATATATATATATATATATATATATATATATATATATATATATATATATATATATATATATATATATATATATATATATATATATGCAAAAGATCACAGAAACAGGTGATTCAATATAGACAACTATGAAATAGAAATGTTCTACTCTCACATTATCAAAGAGTTCCTTGATAAGGTGAGTAGTCACGAAAGTGCTTGGAATTCTTCTATTTTTTCATAGTGGTTGTCTTGCATATATATAATATATATAATATATATATATATATATATATATATATATATATATATTATATATATATATATATATATATATATATATATATATATATATTTTTATTAACACATCGGCCGATTCCCACCAAGGCAGGGTGGCCCGAAAAGAAAAACTTTCATCATCATTCACTCCATCACTGTCTTGCCAGAGGGGTGTTTTACACTACAGTTATAAAACTGCAACATTAACACCCCTCCTTCAGAGTGCAGACACTGTACTTCCCATCTCCAGGACTCAAGTCCGGCCTGCCGGTTTCCCTGAATCCCTTCATAAATGTTACTTTGCTCACACTCCAACAGCACGTCAAGTATTAAAACCATTTGTCTCCATTCACTCCTATCAAATACGCTCACACATGCTTGCTGGAAGTCCAAGCCCTCGCACACAAAACTTCCTTTACCCCTCCTCCAACCTTTCCTAGGCCGACCCCTACCCCGCCTTCCCTCCACTACAGATTTATACACTCTCAAAGTTATTCTGTCTCGTTCCATTCTCTCTACATGTCCGAACCACCTCAACAACCCCTCCTCAGCTCTCTGGATAATGGTTTTGGTAATCCCGCACCTCCTCCTAATTTCCAAACTTCGAATTCTCTGCATTATATTCACACCACACATTGACCTCAGACATGACATCTCAACTGCCTCCAGCCTTCTCCTCGTTGCAACATTCATCACCCATGCTTCACACCCATATAAGAGTGTTGGTATAACTATACTCTCATACATTCCCTTCTTTACTTCCATTGACAAAGTTCTTTGTCTCCACAGACTCCGAAGTGCTCCACTCACCCTTTTTCCCTCATCAATTCTATGATTCACCTCATCCTTCATAGACCCATCTGCTGACATGTCCACTCCCAAATATCTGAATACATTCACCTCCTCCATACTCTCTCCCTCCAATCTGATATCCAATCTTTCGTCACCTAATCTTTTTGTTATCCTCATCACCTTACTCTTTCTTATATTCACTTTCAATTTTCTTCTTTTACACACCCTACCAAATTCATCCACCAACCTCTGCAACTTCTCTTCAGAATCTCCCAAAAGCACAGTGTCATCAGCAAAAAGCAACTGTGATAACTCCCACTTTGTATTTAATTTTTATCTTTTAACCCCACACCTCTTGCCAAGACCCTCGATTCACTTCTCTTACAACCCCATCTATAAATATATTGAACAACCACGGTGACATCACACATCCTTGTCTAAGGCCCACTTTTACTGGGAAATAGTCCCCTTCCCTCCTACACACTCTAACTTGAACCTCACTATCCTCATAAAAACTCTTCACTGCTTTCAGTAACCTACCTCCTATTCCATACACCTGCATCATCTGCCACATTGCCCCCCTATCCACCCTATCATACGCCTTTTCCAAATCCATAAATGCCACAACAACCTCTTTACCCTTATCCAAATACTGTTCACCTATATGTTTCACTGTAAACACTTGGTCTACACACCCCTACCTTTCCTAAAGCCCCTTGTTCATCTGCTATCCTGCTTTCTGTCTTACTCTTAATTCTTTCAATAATAACTCTACCATACACTTTACCAGGTACACTCAACAGACTTATGCCCCTATAATTTTTGCACTCTTAATCTAGTTCATACCTCCCCTACCTCCACAGATTCTCCTGGTGTCTACTCTATTTCTTGCTCCTCCTGTCCTCTTCAGTACTTCGGAGAAACTGGCCGATCTCTTTCTGACAGACTCAGGGAGCACAAAAATAGTGTTAGGCTTGCCGACACTAATAATGCTCTTTTCTGTCATGTCAGAGATCACAGTCATCCCATTGATTGGTCTTTCTAAAACTGTCTACCCTACGTCTAACTTTCATAGTCGCCGCCTGGTTGAATCCTCCCTTATAC
This sequence comes from Cherax destructor, assembly GCA_009830355.1. NCBI lineage: Eukaryota > Metazoa > Arthropoda > Malacostraca > Decapoda > Parastacidae > Cherax > Cherax destructor. Next base: position 2,161 of record WNWK01038693.1, on the reverse strand, counting down.
ACAACTTTCCTGTATGAATCTTAGCCCTGGCTTTGTCTCTGTTGATGCTTTCCTCTCATTACATTGTTAAATGCTCTAAACTTCAGAACACCCGTGACTTAACCTGATTCCTTCCCTGTCTTATCTTCCCTTCTCCTTTTTTCCCTTGGGTTTTCCTTTCTTTCTGTTCTTTCTTTTGCCTTGTATTTTCCTTCATTTTTTCGCTTTTCTTCCTCTCGTACCCTTTGCGGGCCGCTAGCCTCATAGCAGTGCTCCTTCCCATATGACTGTCTACTCTACTACCTTACTACTACCTTTACTACTACCACTACTACCACTACTCCTACATTTCCCCACTCTCTTGTACCTCCCTGTCTGCCTGCCTATAAATACCTTCCTCTGTCTCTGTGTGTTAGTGTGACTTTGTAAATGGTCCAAGTCGAGCCGAAACGTCGTCGTAAGCTCCTCTCTTTATATGTGCGGGTTGTTTTGTATTGAACAATACATGCTCTCTGCCAATCCTAGGTACCTTACCCTCTTCCATACATTTATTAAATAATAGCACCAACCACCCAAAACTATATCCCCACCTGCTTTTAACATTTCTATCTTTATCCCATCAATCCCAGCTGCCTACCCCTTTCATTCTACCCACTGCCTCACGAACTTCCCCTACACTCACAACTGGCTCTTCCACACTCCTACAAGATGTTATTCCTCCTGCCCTATACACAAAATCACAGCTTCCTGTCTTCATCAACATTTAACAACTCCTCAAAATATTCCCTCCATCTTCCCTGATACCTCTACTCTCCATTTAATAACTCTCCTCTCCTATTTTTAACTGTCAAATCTATTTGTTCCCTAGGCTTCCTCAACTTATTAATCTCACTCCAAAACTTTTTTCTTATTTTCAACAAAATTTGTTGATAACATCTCACCCACTCTCTCATTTGCTTCTTTTACATTGCTTCACCACTCTCTTAACCTCTCTTTTCTCTCCATATACTCTTCCCTCCTTGCATCACTTCTACTTTGTAAAAACCTCTCATATGCTAACTTTTTCCCTTACTACTCTCTTTTACATCATCATTCCACCAATCGCTCTTCTTCCCTCCCGCACCCACTCGCCTGTAACCACAAACTTCTGCTGAACACTCTAACACTACATTTTTAAATCTACCCCATACATCTTCGACCCCATTGCCTACACTCACTAGCCCATCTATCCTCCAATAGTTGTTTATATCTTACCCTAACTGCCTCCTCTTTTAGTTTATAAACCTTCACCTCTCTCTTACTTACTGCTTCTATTTTCCTTGTATCCCATCTACCTTTTACTCCCACTGTAGCTATAACTAAAAAGTGATCTGATATATCTGTGGCCCCTCTATAAACATGTACATCCTGAAGTCTACTCAACAGTCTTTTATCTACCAATACATAGTCCAACAAACTACTGTCATTACACCTATATTATATATATATATATATATATATATATATATATATATATATATATATATATATATATATATATATATATATATATATATATATACATCATATATATACGTCATTGGTGAAGGAAAATACAATTTAAAGACTACTGTTGTATTTATTTTCGCTCCAAGTCCCATTATGACCAGGTCAACAGTCCATAATTACCTGTGTGTGTAATACTTGATAATAGTTATCATAAATATAACAGTTACCATGATGTTAGCTGTCATGAATATTTCGGCTACCATGAAGGTAGTAGCGATGATGACAGCTATGGTGAATATAGTTGCTACCATTAAGAACATAAGAACATAAGAAAGAAAGAACACTGCAGCAGGCCTACTGGCCCATGCGAGGCAGGTCCAAGTCTCCCACCGGCTTAAGCCAATGCCCCGACCCAGCCAGGTCAGGTTACATTCACTTAAGGAAGGAGCACGGCATCTGACCTAGTAGCACAAACTAGTCAGGACCAACTCACACCCACCCGCACCCACTCATATATTTATCTAGCCTATTTTTAAAACTACACAACGTTTTAGCCTCTATAACTGTAATCGGGAGTTTGTTCCACTCATCGACAACTCTATTACCAAACCAATGCTTTCCTATATCCTTCCTGAATCTGAATTTATCCAACTTAAAGCCATTGCTGCGAGTCCTGTCAATACTAGATATTTTT
>WNWK01038692.1:0-17814 GCA_009830355.1 Cherax destructor | reverse complement strand
ATATATATATATATGAATTAATAAGGAAGATAGAGAAGGCACTAAATACCAGCAAACTGTCTTTATCTTGGCCAGAATGTAAACATTATCTGTCATCTCGTAAAGTTGTTAATTATCTTGTAAGTTTTCCTCACCAAACATTTTCTTCGTCAACATATTTATCTCATGTGGATTATATTTAAAACTCTCTTGTATTTATAGTTAATAAATGAAGAAGACTTCCAGTGCCACGTTTGTATTCATCTCTACAAGTTATTTATTTATTTAAACTTTTGCCATCCTGATGATGCTTGTTGCAATTATTCCATCCTGTGATACTTTTAACATTATTGCCATCCTTGATGATGCTTGTTGCACATTATTGCCATCCATGATGATGCTTGTTGCACATTATTGCATCCTGATGATGCTTGTTGCACATTATTGCCATCCTTGATGCTTGTTGCCATTATTGCCATCCTTGATGATGCTTGTTGCACATTATTGCCATCCTGATGATGCTTGTTGCACATTATTGCCATCCTTGATGATGCTTGTTGCCATTATTGCCATCCTGATGATGCTTGTTGCACATTATTGCCATCCTTGATGATGCTTGTTGCATATTATTGCCATCCTGATGATGCTTGTTGCACATTATTGCCATCCTTGATGATGCTTGTTGCACATTATTGCCATCCTTGATGATGCTTGTTGCACATTATTGCCATCCTTGATGATGCTTGTTGCACATTATTGCCATCCTTGATGATGCTTGTTGCACATTATTGCCATCCTTGATGATGCTTGTTGCACATTATTGCCATCCATGATGATGCTTGTTGCACATTATTGCCATCCTTGATGATGCTTGTTGCACATTATTGCCATCCTTGATGATGCTTGTTGCACATTATTGTCATCCATGATGATGCTTGTTGCACATTATTGCCATCCTTGATGATGCTTGTGGCACATTATTGCCATCCTTGATGATGCTTGTTGCACATTATTGCCATCCTTGATGATGCTTGTGGCACATTATTGCCATCCTTGATGATGCTTGTTGCACATTATGCCATCCTTGATGATGCTTGTGGCACATTATTGCCATCCTTGATGATGCTTGTGGCACATTATTGCCATCCTTGATGATGCTTGTTGCACATTATTGCCATCCTTGATGATGGTTGTGGCACATTACTGCCATCCTTGATGATGCTTGTTGCACATTATTGCCATCCTTGATGATGGTTGTGGCACATTATTGCCATCCTTGATGATGGTTGTGACACATTATTGTCATCCTTGATGATGCTTGTGACACATTACTGCCATCCTTGATGATGCTTGTGGCACATTATTGCACATCTATGATGATCTTGTGACATTATTGTCATCCTGATGATGCTTGTGACACATTACTGCCATTCCTTGATGATGCTGTGGCATTATTGTCATCCTTGATGATGGTTGTGACACATTATTGCCATCCTTGATGATGCTTGTTGCACATTATTGCCATCCTTGATGATGGTTGTGGCACATTACTGCCATCCTTGATGCTTGTGGCACATTTATCTCACCAGCACATCTCTCATCACTGATCCCGTGTTGCTCTCAAACAATATCTCTCTCATCAATAGTTTTTTCTTTTATTCAACCTATTATTAGATATTTCTAAATTAGTAATAATCTAGTAGTACTCATCTAGTTGTCTTCACCTAATTACGGTTTGGGGGGTCGATTCCTAACTCCTGGTTTTTCCTCCTATGTGAATTCTGTCGTATCTATCCTTTAAACTGTGATAAAATGCTTTCCCACCACTACTTCCTGACTGCCCAGAAGTTAAAAAAAAGTATTTCCTAACGCTAATGTTGCTCATTTGCGTCTTAACTCGCAAATAATTTATTTTCTCCCTCTTCATCCTGGTTGTTCACCATGCCTTTCATCTTCTCATTTTCATCTTCCTCTTTTTATTTATCTCACACGTTCTAAGTTTTTCTCTACGTCATACATTCATGTTTGTTGTCACTTGCTCGACAGTAGAAGAGACACAGGTATTAAGTTCCTCTTTTGTTCTCTCTGCTGCCACATGTTCCCCGCACTGCCTCCCTCACTCTACCCCCTCACTCCCTCACTCCATTAGTCACTCTCTCATTCGTTACCACTCTCCCTCCCTTCCTTTTCTTCCTCCCATCATTTTCTTTCACATTTTCTCGCTCCTTCCCTTTCACCCTCCCTCCCTCCCATTTTATCCCATTTACTCTTATCTCCCTCTTCCTACCTCCCACCCATTCTCTCCCTCTTCCCATTTTCTCTATCTACTTCGCTCTCTTCCTCTCCTGCCTACGTTGCTGCCTCACTCTCTACACTCCTCTTCACACAGGTTGTTACATGGTCAGTTAAGAGTCCCTGCCTTTATTTGTGAGCCAGGAGCTGTTACCTGTCGTAACTCATCTGAAAGCCATTTTTGTTATGAAACATACGTAGAGGTTAAGGTGAAGTTGGAGCCACTATGGGCCAGCAATTTCATTTGGTAAACTGATTTTATTTAATCGATGTTATGCTGTACGAACATGTACGAAACATTCTAGGAATGAATCTCAGATGAAGGGATTTTCATGAGAAGGGCACAGCTAGTGTTGTTGCTGTTTGCTGCCCGTCTTGTTGTATATAAGTTGTTTTCTCGCTGTCCACGAAGTGCAGCCAAGTGTTACCTTATTAATAATGGCCTTGTACACAACAGTAACGACACCCACGTCTCTCCGGTGCTGAAGGTTCTGCTGGAATGATATATGTATCCAGGCCTGGTCTAGGCGAGCGATAAATCGTCTTCATTACACAAACAACTCGCACACAGAAGAGAGGAGCTTACGACGACGTTTCGGTCCGACTTGGACCATTTACAAAGTCACACTAACAAAAAGAAAGGAGGGAGAGGGTTGATATAGGCAACAGACAGGGGCGGGAACAAGAGAAAGTGGTGGAGTAATAGTGGTAGTAGTAGTAGTGGTAGTAGTAGTGGTAGTAGTAGTAGTGGTAGTAGTAGTGGTAGTAGTAGTGGTAGTAGTAGTAGTTGTAGTAGTAGTAGTGGTAGTAGTAGTAGTGGTAGTAGTGGTAGTAGTAGTAGTAGTAGTAGTAGTGGTAGTAGTGGTTGTAGTAGTAGTGGTAGTAATAGTAGTAGTAGTGGTAGTAGTAGTGGTAGTAGTAGAAGTAGTAGTAGTAGTAATAGTAGTGGTAGCGACACCAAAGGTTTGAGAATAATATTTACCTTGGATGGAAAAGAAATTAGAGTCTACACAAAGGCGGATAAGATCAAGAAAGACATCAGTAGGTATAGGGAGATGAAGTAACCCTTCATTGGCCTTCTCTCCGCCTATATCAACCCTCTCCCTCCCTTCTTTTTGTTAGTGTGACTTTGTAAATGGTCCAAGTCGGACCGAAACGTCGTCGTAAGCTCCTCTCTTCTATGTGCGGGTTGTGTGTGTACTGTTCCAGTCACGGTATTCTTTTTTTTTTTTTTGTTATTGATAAATCGTCTTGTTCGGTTCTCTATTCTATTCAGAACTCGCAGACGAGACGGGGATTAGAAACGAGGGCAGGTAGTCCGAGACAACAACATTGTCAGGGGGAGAGCGCACTTGTACCTAGTACATAGTTTCAGAACCTCTACTGTCGAGAAGGTGCGAGATACGTCTTACGTCTTGGCTGCCTTGCTTGTAAGATTACCACGTGGTTCTCCATAGACAGTTTGGAAAAATATTGACCACTAGGACAGCCACTTCATTCCTAGGTTCCAATACACCCTCATTAATTCTTACCATTGCTCCGACATTACCATCATGGTACCTAGAGATCATCAACATTTGTGGTTTCTTAGAAGCAAATGTAACCTGCCATTGTTTTTCCCAGGCTGATATAGCTGTAAGATGGTGATTGGTGTGCCTTAGAACAGCTGGCATTTCTTCTCTTGGATAAGTAAATGTCAGAGTACAGTCGTCAGCAAATGCATGGGATTCTGGGATGATATGAAGAAGGTTATTTGAAGTAGACATCCCATAGGGATCTACTAAGCACACTTGCCTGTAGAACACTGGCACCATTGGAGTACCTTGTTGAATCTGTCCAATTGAGGAGTACTCTTATAGATTTACCTTGAAAATAATCACTTAGGAGGTACAATGCGGAGCCAGAGACTCCTAGTGCTTGTAGCTTTGCCAAGAGTTCCTGGTGCAATATTTGGTCGAAAGCGCCATCAATGTCTATTGCTACCACACAACTCATCTCTGATTCATCCAGCAACTTTTGCCACATAGTGAAGAGGCTTAACAAAATAGCAGTAGAGGGATCTTTCCTGAAGCCATATTGACGGTCATAAAGAAGTGAGTGGTAGTAGGAAAATACTGTCATCAGCAGTGAGATTACTGTTTCAAGAATTTTCCCAGTAATCGACAGGAGTGATACTGGTCTGCATTTTCTAATTTTCACTCTGCTATTCTTGTGAATAGTGAATTCAATTGCCTCATTCCTCAGTGCAAGCCATTTACACTGTGCCAGGCAGTGCTGACTGATATGAATTAGAGATGATGCAAGCTGGTATGCATGTCTACTCAAGTAATCTTAGGCTCAACTTATCTGGGATCACAGCCTTTTTTTGGTCCAGGGATTTAAGGAGGAGATATACCTCATCTTGCCTTATTGTCCCCTCTATCAACTTTGACATAGTTCTTGCAGCTAGCAAAGTAAGTTCCCTAACTGGATCAGGGACTTGCATATTGGCAACAAAGTGTTCAGCAATCAGGCCAGCTTTCTCTTGTTTACTAGTAGAGACAGTCCCAGAATGTCGATTTAGAAGCGGAATAATTTCATCATGTGAATATCCTCGTCGGTGCTTGACCAAGGACTACCAGGTTTTGGAGCTCACTCCTCCTGATGCCAGTGTTTTTTTTTTTTTGTGTCACTCGCCCGTCTAGAGATGGCACAGCTTTACACTTCCTTCATTTGCCGACAGTCTTGCCTGTTGAGTTTCCTGTTATAGATCGTAGGATGCCTTGCATACCTCGTTCCAGTCTTGTTCTTAGTAGTAGCAGCCTCTCGACAACGAAAGCCAAACCAAGGTTGATCTGAAGGCTTCGTTACATACTGCCTCTTAGGAATGAGCTTGATTAAGGATATAATCAATGAAGTTGTTCACTTAGTTATCATCATGGAGAAGAGCATTCCAATCATAGGTGGCAAGCTCCGAGCAACGGGTCGGCCGGTTTCCTCTCTTCCACAGTTACGTTGTACATGGTGATTCTTCTCTCTCTCTCTCTCTCTCTCTCTCTCTCTCTCTCTCTCTCTCTCTCTCTCTCCTCTCTCTCTCTCTCTCTCTCTCTCACACACACACACACACACATATACAAACATACACACACATAGGGACGGTACCAGACAGAGAGAGAGAGAGAGAGGAGAGGATGAACCAGCACGACTGGACCTCATATTCACCTTGAGTAGTTCAGACATTGAGGACATCACATACGAGAGGCCCCTCAGAGCTAGTGATCATATGGTCTTGAGCTTCGAATACATAGTAGAGTTACAAGTGAAGATGGAAGCAGGAAAAGTAGGAAGGGAGAAGCCAAACTACAAAAGAGGCATGAGGAATTGCTTGCACAAGGTTCAGTGGAAAAGAGAACTGATGTAAGTAAGTAAGTTTATTCAGGTATACACAAATACAGTTACACAGATTATCATGCATAGCATGATAAAGTCAGACAGACTTATTTCCATTGGAGTCCTTATAATACCTTATTATTATACTATGAAGGAGATAATATTTTATGATTATACCATCCTATTCCTCATCCTCATATCGGACATTGACAGGGATATAAGCCACAGTGCCGTGTCTTCCTTTGCAGATGACACCCGAATCTGTATGACAGTGTCCACCGTTGAAGACACTGCAAGACTCCAAGCAGACATAAACCAAATCTTTAAATGGGCTGCAGAAAACAATATGAAGTTCAATGATGAGAAATTTCAATTACTCAGATACGGAAAACGTGAAGAAATTAAAATCTCATCGGAGTACAAAACTAATTCCAACCACACAATAGAGCGAAAAACTAATGTCAAAGACCTGGGAGTGATCATGTCAGAGGATCTCACCTTTAAGGACCATAACAAAGTAGCAATTGCATCTGCTCGAAAAATGACAGGATGGATAATGAGAACCTTCAAAACCAGGGATGCCAAGCCCATGTTGACACTTTACAGATCGCTTGTTCTATCTAGGCTGGAATATTGCTGCACACTAACTGCACCTTTCAAGGCGGGTGAAATTGCTGACCTTGAAAATGTGCAGAGAACCTTCACGGCACACATAACTGCGATAAACCACCTCAATTACTGGGAACGCTTGAAGTTCCTAAACCTGTACTCTCTAGAACGCAGGCGGGAGAGATACATTATTATATACACATGGAAAATTCTCGAGGGCTTAGTACCAAACTTGCACACAAAAATCACTCCATACGAAAGCAAAAGGGTGCCACTAGCACGTTGAGGGACACAATAAGTGTCGGGGGCCCAAGATTGTTCAACTGCCTCCCAGCATACATCAGGGGGATTACCAACAAACCCCTGGCTGTCTTCAAGCAGGCATTGGACAGGCACCTAAAGTCGGTACCTGACCAGCCAGGCTGTGGTTCGTACGTTGGACTGCGTGCGGCCAGCAGTAACAGCCTGGTTGATCAGGCTCTGGTCCAACAGGAGGCCTGGTCACAGACCGGGCCGCAGGGGCGTTGAACCCTGGAATTCTCTCCAGGTAAACTCCAGGTAAACTCCAGGTAAAGGAGATATACTAGGAATAAGGTAAAAAGAATTATTAACATTTGCATGTGTTAGATAAAAAAATAAAAAATCGTTCTCCTTCCTTTCTGTCGCTACATTCCTCAGGGACCTTTTGGCTCTCTTCTTGACTGGCTTTGACATGTACAGACAGTCTGTTTCATTCCTTTGTTGCCGTACAATAAAAAGGTGTTTGAAGCCTGACCCCTGAATATTGTGCTCTCTCCCCCTAGTACTATGACTGCTTTGCTTCTCAGCCTTGACAAAATTGGCAGCAAGATATTCTGGACATTGTTTGTGAGCAATTTTATAAACTTGATTTAACTTCAGTTGTTTTACTCTGTCTTCAATATTCAGCATATCCAATTGTTGTAATTCATCCTGGCCTACATGTTCTCTTGGACCCAGGTCCAGGATGAATCTTACCATTTTGTTCTGGGTGATTTGCAGTTTATCTTTCAGTTTTTTTGTCAAGTCAGAGTACCATGAAGAGCAAGCGTAGTCAATATGACATTGTATAAGGGCAAGACATAGGGTCCTGCGAGCCTCAGTAGGTAGACACTGTGCTTGTCTGTAGAGGAACTTCAGTCTGGCATTCGCTTTCTTTACTACACTGTTCCCTATCAGTTCTCCTGACATGCATGGGTCAAAGGGGATTCCCAGATATTTTACTGAGGAAACTGAAGTGATGGATTCCCCATTACACCGGACATTAAAATTATTTACCCTTTTCAGTTTACATTTCGTGCCAAAGAGTATGGCTTCCATTTTCCCGAGGTGTAACGATAGTTTGTCTACTAACCATTTGCTGCAGGACTCCAGTTCCAGTGTTAATACATTAGCTATATGTTGTGGGTCTTTACCTGACACTAACAGAGCACTGTCATCTGCATACAGTAGGAGTTTGCACTTGACACTGATGGGCATGTTAACATAACATAGAAATAATAAGGGACCCAGAATACTACCTTTGGGAACTCCACATGCTATCGGCAGGGGTTCTGATTCTGTTTTGTTGATTTTGACAATTTGTTTCCTATTGCTAAGATAGGACTTTTAACCAGTCTATGGAACCTATGCCGATAGCTTGAAGTTTCTTATATAATATATTATGATTAACAGTATCGAAGGCCTTTTGCAGGTCTAAGGTTACCATACCTATGAGATTCCCTATCGACATTTCAGTTCTCATGTAATCCATCAGATTAATTAGGGAGGTGTCGGTTGAGTATGATCTTCTAAAGCCTGATTAATAACTATGGAGAATGTTGTTGTCATTAAGGTACTGAATTACTAGACAGTACACCGCGCTCTCTAGAATTTTGGATATTACTCTAAGTATACTAACAGGTCTATAGTTGCTGACATCTGACCTACTATTTTTCTTGAAGATAGGAGTAACTCTGGCCTCCTTGAACCCCTCTGGTACGGTGTTAGTGGTGATGGACAAATTTATTATGTGAGCAATGGGGATTGGCAATTCAGAGGCACCATCTTTTAGGATCTTAGACGGGATGTTATCTGGGCCGGTGCTCTTAGTTGGGTTTAACCTGCTTAGTTCTTTTTGCACGAGTCATGAGATACACTTACTAGTTGACAACTGTTTGGTGTTACCCGCTTATTGGTATAGTATGTTTTAAACTTATCAGAGTCTGTCCACTTCCTGACAACTTTATGACTGAAGAAATACGTCCTAACATCCCTATGACTCATCTGAGTCTTCAACTTTCAATTGTGACCCCTTGTTTCTGTGTCCCCTCTCTGGAACATCCTGTCTCTGTCCACCTTATCTATTCCTTTCAGTATTTTGTATGTCGTTATCATGTCTTCCCTAACCGGTATTTGATGCAGCCGGTAGTTTACTTATTAGTGTTGATGCGACTGTTATGTAGTATAAATTAAAACAATTTGTCACTTTAGTTGTTTCGTGGCATACCTCGTTATCGATATTTTGTACTATGTTAGATCTATCTACGGGTTTATGGCTATACCCCAACTGTTTTAGTTGTTGCCAGAGCTTTCTGGGGTTATTCTTGTACTCTTCGATTTTTGAGCAATAGTGCCTTGCCTTTGCTCCTTTTATAAGCGTCTGCACTCTGCAATATCCTGTCAGTTTGCCTTAAATCTTTTTATCAACTGGTCTCTGAATTTCATATTATCTAATATCTCAGTAGTCATCCAGGGTTCGGTTCTCCATTTAATCCTAACCTCTTTAACTGGTGCAATATTATCAAGGATGGCAGTGAACATTGTTTTGAATTTTTCCCAGACATCATTTACGTCCGTGCAACTTGTTATCACTGACCAGTCACAATTGTGTAGCATATTTACCAGTGTTTCTTTACTGTAGTTTCTAGTTGACCTCATTTTTATTGTCCTGTGTTAGCCTATCCGTTCCCTAGTTATTTTCATGGTGCAGTAGATAATGAAATGATCACTAAGGTTTGTGGTAATGACCCCTGACTGACTAATGTTCTCAGAGTGGTTACAAAGTATGTGGTCAATTAGGGTGGCTGACAACTGTGTGATTCGGGTTGGTGTATTAATTAGTTGAGTGTAACTATTTAAACTCAGAATTTGCTTGTACCTTTTACATAGCCCGTTATTTTGCTGTTGAAAACAGATATTGAAGTCTCCCAGTATCACTGTCTCGCAATTGTAATCCAGTCCGGACAAGACTCTCGAAAAGTCCTCTAAGAAATGGTGAGAAAAACAGTGAATGAAATGATGGAATATGTGACAACAAAATGCAAGGAGGCAGAGGAGAGGTTCGTACCCAAGGGCAACAAAAATAATGGGAATATCAGAAAGAGTCCTTGGTTCACCCAAAGGTGTAGAGAGGACAAAACTAAATGCGCTAGCGAATGGAAAAAGTATAGAAGACAAAGGACCCAAGAAAATGAAGAGATTAGTCGAAACGAGTATGCACAGATAAGGAGGCAGGCCCAGCAGCAATACGAAAATGACATAGCATCGAAAGCCAAGTCTGACCCGAAGCTGTTGTACAACCACATCAGGAGGAAAAAACAGTCAAGAACCAGGTAATCAGGCTAAGGAAGGAAGGAGGGGAGATCACAAGAATCGACCGAGAAGTATGTGAAGATGACTCAGAAATCGATGCAGATTAAACAAACCATACGCGGTTGAACCACCCGTGGATGGTTAGATGTAAGAGTTCAACATGAAAATTAAAGAAGGATTTTCAATGGAGACAGAAAGGACTCCAGAAAGCTGTTATGGGAAGGTACACCAACCAAGTGCTGGACACAATACACACATCCGAGGGACCTGAGAGAGGGAGCAGAGGCACTGTGTGTGAATCAAGCAACAACCTTCATCACATCTATCGAAACACGACGACTACATGAGGTGTGGAAGACAACAAATGTAGTCCCAATTTAAAAAAAAAAAACAAGAGACAGACACGCAGCATTAAACTATAAACCAGTGTCACTGACATGTATAGTATGCAAAGTCATGGAGAAGATTATCAGGAGCAGAGTGGTGGAACACCTAGAAAAGAATGAGCTTATTCACGACAACCAGCACGGTTTCAGGGAAGGGAAATCTTGTGACGGAAGTAAAACAAGAGAGAGAGAGGGGGGAGGGAGGGGGCAGATTGCATTTTCTTGGACTGTAAAGGCTATCGACACAGTTCCACACAGGACAGTGCAAAAGCTAGAGGATCAGGCAAGTATAAGAGGAAAGGCGCTGCAATAGATCAGAGAATACATGACATGAAGGCAACAATGAGTCACGGTGCGTGACGAGGTGTCAGAGTGGGCGCCTGTGATGAGAGGGGTTCCACAGGGGTCAGTCCTAGGACCGGTGTTGTTTCCGGTATATGTGAACGACAGAATGAAAGGAATAGACTCAGAAGTGTCCCTGTTTGGAGATGATGTGAAGTTGATTAGAATAATTCAATCGGGTGAGGACCAAGCGGAACTACAAAGGGATCTGGACAGGCTGCAGGCCTGGTCCAGAAACTGGCTTCTGGAGTTCAACCCCACCAAGTGCAAAGTCATGAACATTGGGGAAAGTCAAAGAAGACCGCAGATGAAGTACAGTATAAGGGGGCAGAGACTACAAACCTCATTCAAGGACAAGGATCTTGGGGTGAGTAGAATATCGAGCACATCTCCTGAGGCGCACATCAAACAATTAACTGCTGCAGCATAAAGGCGCCTAGCAAACCTAAGAATAGCATTCCGACATCTCAATGAGAATCGCTCCGGACCCTGTACACTGTGTACGTCAGGCGCATATTGGAGTATGCAGCACCAGTTTGTAACCCACACCAAGCCAAGCACGTAAGGAAATTAGAGAAAGTGGAAAGGTTTGCAACAAAATTAGTCCCGGAGCTAAGGGGTATGTCCTACGATGAGAGGTTAAGGGAAATCGACCTGACGACACTGGAGGGCACAAGAGATAGGGGGGATATGATAACGACATATAAAATACTGAGAGGAATTGACAAGGTGGAGACAGAATGTTCCAGAGATGGGACACAGCAACAAGGGGACACAGTTGGAAGTTGAAGACTCAGATGAATCACAGAGATGTTAGGAAGTATTTCTTCAGTCACAGAGTTGTCGGGAAGTAAAATAGTTTGGGAAGCGATGTAGTGGAGGCAGGTTCCATACATAGCTTTAAGAATAGGTACGATAAAGCTCATGGCGCAGGGAGCGTGGCCCAGTAGCGGCCAGTGTAGAGGCGGGGCCAGGAGCTATGACTCGACCTCTGCAACCACAACTAGGTGAGTACACACACACACACACCACACACGGGATGATGAAGGAGGTGTAAAGCAAAGATGACTTGTAGTGCCAGTCATTTAGCTCGTAATTAATTACCACTCAGGTGATGCCCTAGTCAGCAAGCCAGAAATAATCTCACAGTATTTATATCTTCACCTCAACTTCTCTTTGGTATTTGTCAATAGTTATATATATATATATATATATATATATATATATATATATATATATATATATATATATATATATATATATATATATATATATATATATATATATATAAATCAACACTGAGACTACCCAAGGAGTCGAACCCATGCTGCTTTGGCCCTCCTCATGGAAAGCAAAAAATCATGATGCTCTACTCCACGGGACTACACAATCCTCATTCTACCCACGGGGGTGGGTAGAATGATAGATCTAGGCCTATCGTTTAGCAATCAACACATCATCAGGAGCTTTGCAAAGTTGTAGAAAAAAGGAGGATGTACGAGCCAACACGATCCCAGAGGATGTAATTAAGGGATAATCTCTGGGATCGTGTTGGCTCAGACATCCTTCTTTTTTTCTGCAACTTTGCAAGCTCCAGATGATGTGTTGATTGCAACAAGAAATGCCTAAAGCTATCATTCCACTCCCCCCTCCGTGGTTATTTTGCATCCTGTATCGCTTGGTTTGATATATATATATATATGCAAAAAGATCACAGTAAACAGGTGATATCAAAATATGCAAGAAAACCACTATGAAAAAATAGAAGAATTCCAAGCGCTTTCGTGACTACTCACATTATCAAGGAACTATAACAGGAAACATGACAAGAAGGGCTTATATAAGGGGCGAGACTACACCTCACAGTCACATCACACTAACAAAGACAACACCTCACAGTAGCGTAACATCGCACGACTCTGTGAAGAGGAACATAAGAAAGGACCTGAAACTCTTCCCAAGAATTAAGATTAGTCCAATTTATTATTAAATTCTTCCCAAATTTTATTAATTATAAATGAATCCAATTTATATAAACCAAAAGAAATATTCATATTATTTTCAAAACTGCTTTTAATGAAACATATGAAACATATATATATACGTTTTTATTCAGTAAAGCTTGAAATTTAAGCTAAATTCACTATAGCAGGATAATATTGTTTTCCTATACAGTAAACAGTTGAAAAAATCCATATAATTTTCTCATTAATTATGTCACAGCTTGTGTAAACTTCTACTGAATATCTCAATTATTACACACAAATAACCAACACATGGGAGACAGAAACTTAGGACGACGTTTCTGTCCCACTTAGACGACACAGTAACAATTTGTTACAAAAATTATAGTTATAAGCATGATTATAATTACGTTATAATTACATAAATATGGTCATAATCATAATTATACGAAGGAGTGTAAAGTTAGATGAGCTGCAAGTCATAGTGAGCAGCAGGTCAGAGTGAACAGTTGGTCAGAGTGAACAGCAGGTCAGAGTGAACAGCAGGTCAGAGTGAACAGCAGGTCAGAGTGAACAGCAGGTCAGAGTGAACAGCAGGTCAGAGAGAGCAGCAGGTCAGAGTGAGCAGCAGGTCAGAGTGAGCAGCAGGTCAGATTGAGCAGCAGGTCAGAGTGAGCAGCAGGTCAGATTGAGCAGCAGGTCAGAGTGAACAGCAGGTCAGAGTGAGCAGCAGGTCAGAGTGAGCAGCAGGTCAGAGTGAACAACAGGTCAGAGTGAACAGCAGGTCAGAGAGAGCAGCAGGTCAGATTGAGCAGCAGGTCAGATTGAGCAGCAGGTCAGAGTGAGCAGCAGGTCAGAGTGAGCAGCAGGTCAGAGTGAGCAGCAGGTCAGAGTGAGCAGCAGGTCAGAGTGAGCAGCAGGTCAGAGTGAGTTGTAGGTCAGAGTGAGCAGCAGGTCAGAATGAGCTGCAGGTCATAGTGAGCAGCAGGTCATAGTGAGCTGCAGGTCATAGTGAGCAGCAGGTCACAGTGAGCAGAAGGTCATAGTGAGCAGCAGGTCAGAGTGAGCTGCAGGTCAGAGTTAGCTGCAGGTCATAGTGAGCTTCAGGTCAGAGTGAGCACAGTGTTTATGCACCTGGGAAGACAGGTGTTTAGAGAGGATTTTAAAATGTGTGAAGCTAGTGTTTAGGCAAGTGAGAAAGTAATCATTGTTATTGACTTAAATACTAAAGTGGAAGAAAGTGTTGTAGAGGACGTAGGGGGTAAGTGTTGTAGAGGACGTAGGGGGTAAGTGTTGTAGAGGACGTAGGGGGTAAGTGTTGTAGAGGACGTAGGGGGTAAGTTTGGAGTGCCGGGGCTAAATGATAAGGCAAACCTCGAATTGAATTAAGTATAAAAAGAGATTTGGTAATAGGTAATTCGCAATTTGAGTAAAATATCATAAATAATTACACGAAATACGTAATGAGACTAAGTAGTAGGTTGATGGGTAGACGTCGCCACTACTCCTGTGTTGTCCTCAACCCCCTAGTTCACTAGTTTTCCTTTTATAATTCTGTTCACTATTTCTCTGAACACTTTACTAAGCCAATATTTCACACATTCAAGGACATCTGAACATTTCCTGTTTATCTGAAAAATTGATAAAATCTCTTGAAGGTTATGTGTGTATATTGTACTTAGAGATTTGTGTTTATTGGCGTCAGTTTTTGGTTCTTAGTCTTTCCTCTTAAACTCTTATTCTTTTAGTGCGTTCTAGGGCTATATAATATTTGTTCTCAAAACTATGTAGAGAGAGAGAATAGGTCGTGTCTTAGCTCTTATCCCTGCCACTCACCTTTCAGTTGTTTCGTTGTCTTATTTTCTTGGGCTCTATCAAGACTTTTGCTCTGGTTTGTCTCATACCATATCATTCTACTTTCTGATCACCTGAGACTGAAAACTTCCTACCATCCCTTAATCATCTGTCTTCAACTACCTTATGTACCCCTTTTTTTCCTCTTGAAAAATCTATTCCTCTACGCCCTCTATAGTCAGAAAACATTCCTATTGTGTTTTTTCCTGGTCCCATTAATTAATTTAGTCAGGGTTACTTTTCTCCACGATTTTTCTTACTCATCAATAAGTTAAGTAATAAAAGAGTCACACTAATCACTACAACATTAACTAAAGTAAGGTAATCTCCACTTAGGAAGGTGTGTGGTCACTAGCCTTAATCTTCACCAATTAATAATCGTCTTCAGTCCACTTAAAAATCTGCTGAACGTTATGGAACTTTTCTTCACGAAACATTCTCTTTCTACAGCTTGTTAATCTAACTCGATTATATTTATATTATCTTGCTATGTATAACACATACACAGAATGCACAGTGACAGCACAAAAAACCTGAGCTTAAAATAAATCATTAAATAAGGCCGGAGGGGTTCCCGCCCCCCGCTGCTGCCAAGGGTTTGCATATTTCTCCCAGAATAACTGTTTTATAATTCGTTTTTCATACTTTTTTATTTTGTTTCGTTATCTCAGTTTTATAAACAGTTTACAGTGGTGTAAGGAAATTGTTTTGATGGAAATGCGTGAGTACAAAAAAGATCAAAATATGCATGAATCGTAAACAAGAGATTAGAAAGTTACTCAACATATAAACGTGCACACTCCTCGCTTGTTGTATGACAAATGTTTGTTGTTACTCAATAACTTACTTTAATGATAATGACCTTATCATTATTACGTTCTCTTAATGACGATTTATAAATAAATTAGGTATCGTGCTGATAGTTGAAAAGGTCAGCGCCTACGTGACATGATTTTGGAATAGGCCTCCTGGTTCATGGTACTTGCAGCACGCAGGCTAAGAATACATTACATTTTATTCAGCGTATGTCACACCCATATAGGCTGCCCATCCGACCAGCGAACCAGATACTAAGAGTATAATGACCAGGGTTCCCCTCATTATGCTAGCACCTTGGTTCACCCAGCCAATGACAAGGAAGCCCGCCAAAGTTGTGAAGCGATGTGGGAACCTCGTGAAGCAAGATTGGCAGACTTACCTCCAAGTCTGGTCGAAGGTCGTTCTTACCATGTCTCTTGCTTGTAAATTGCCTTTCTGTACATATCCTCTGTACAGTCTTTTACTCGTTCTTAGTTTCTACCTTGCTTATCGTGCTACAACCAGGTGTGCAAGCCACTAGACACCCTCACGTGGGTTCGACGCTGTCTGTGATCTTTCTCTGTATATACCCGCTTGTTTCTGCGTGGTGCATTGATATATAAAATCGCTTGTGAGGTCAAAACATACAAAAGAAGATTAAAATTGAAATAGCTTAAAACCATGCTTGAGGCTCACTGATGTGCCCGGGCTGGGAAAGAAGCATGGCTTGTAACCCAGGATGCCCAGCTTATGAGGAATATGCGGTCGAGTGGACAAGAGCATCACTTTGGGAGCCTTGCCGGTCACCCTGTAGTGGGTTCGACTCCTGCTGACTGTGATCTCTCTCTCTCTCTCTCTCTCTTTTATATATATATATATATATATATATATATATATATATATATATATATATATATATATATATATATATATAATATATATATGTAACATTGGTCAATTACCAAGAACTCATTTAAAATTAAGTCCTTTCTAAAATTTTCTCTTATACGTTTAAAGATATATATTTTTTTTCATTTATGTTAATATAAAAATTAATAATTTTGTACTAAAAGAACCTTAGAAAACTTACCTAACCTTATTATAACAAGCGCAATTTAATTTAGCCTAATTCAACTAAATATATTTTAGATAAGTTTACAATAATTTAATAATAAACGAACACAATGAAATATATTTTTTTCCTAAGGTTCAGAATAATTTTGCGAAATTATTGCATACACAAATTGTCGCTTGCCTTATTCGGCAAGAGAAGCGTTGCTATTTAAGCCAAAATCGCATGTTGGTCTGTGACCAGGCCTAGTTGTGGATCAGGGTCTGATCAACCAGGCTGTTACTGATGGCCACACGCAAACTGACGTTCGAACCACAGCCTGGCTATTCAGGTACTGACTTTAGATACCTGTCCAGCGCCTTCTTGAAGACAGTCAGGGGTCTATTGGTAATCCCCCTTATGTATGCTGGGAAGCAGTTGAACAGTCTTGGGCCCCTAACACTTACTGTGTTGTCTTTTAGCGTACTCGTGGCACCCCTCTTTTTCATTGGGGGAATGTTGCATCTTCTGCTGAAACTTTTGCTTTCGTAGAGAGTGATTTTCGTGTGCAGATTTGGGACTAGTCCTTCTAGGATTTTCCGAGTGTATATTATCATGAATCTTTCTCTCCTATGTTCCAGGGAATACAAATCAAGGGACTTAGCCGTTCCCAGTAATTTAAGTGCTTTATCGTACTTATACGTGCCGTGAAAATTCTTTGAATATTCATCAGATCTGCAATTTCGCCTACTTTGAAAGGGGCTATTAGTGTACAGCAATATTCCAGCCTAGAGAGAACAATTTATTTGAAGAGAATCATCATGGGCTTGGCATCCCTAGATCTGAAGGTTTTCATTATCCATCCTATCATTTTCCTAGCAGATGTTGTAGATACATTGTTGTGATCTATGAAAGTGAGATCCTCTGACATTATCACTCCCAGGTCCTTCACATTAGTTTTTTGCTCTATTGTGTGGTTGAAATTTGTTTTATACTCCGATGCAATTTTAATTTCCTCCAGTATTCGATATTTTAGTAATTGTCCTCGGATCAAGGTAAAACACCTAGCTCTGCTGGGTGCTTGATCCTTGTAGGATTTGGTTGTCCTGTGGATTAAAGCGTCATGTGATTATCGCTCACCATGAGGCAGGCCAAAACGACATGGGTTCGAGTCCTTGCCTAGTCGCAGTGTTGTTATTGATTTATATATATAATAGGTCTAGAGATAATATAGCTACTTGGAGTACTAAGGCAGGAAGGAACGTACCGATGGTGGTGTAGACGCTGAGAGAATACATGAGGGCTGCACTGAAGGACCAAGCTTGCCTTGGGTGTACACCTCTATATCCTTTATTCTTGACTAGGGGCACCAGAGTGTTCTGGTACTCCCGTAGAGCATCCACCACCTCACTCCTCCACTTTGCCTCCTCCAGGATGTTGAGCTGGAGGGTGATGTTCCAGAGGCGGGCCACTGTGGATTCCTGCAGGATGAAAGCTTCTTCCTCAGGCCGAGCGTCCCCAAGCTCTCCCTCGATGGCTCTGAAGGCGAATGCTCCTACTATGTTGTAGGCCACGACCA
>WNWK01038691.1:0-17815 GCA_009830355.1 Cherax destructor | reverse complement strand
TTATTACACAACTACGTACGCCTAGCAGAGTAAAATTATGGCGTTGTACATGACCAACTTGGAGCATTAACTGTGCAAGTCACATGGTTAAAAAGGCCCATTCTTCTGTGTGTTTGTGTAATATTCGGTCGGACGTTACTGGGGGTCCACTGTATACAGTTGACCCCGGTTTCTTCAATAATTCTTTCCAGAAGGCTGTTCGAGTGCCGTTCCAACGAATTTGTTCCATAAGGATGAATGTAAATTAGATTAGTCCATTTCAGACCCCCAAAAATACACTTACAAAAATATACTTACATAATTGTTTGAGTTAGAAGCAGTACAAAATCCGGGGATCCACTGTACAGTACACTACTGTATAAACATTTAAAATATACTAGAAATGTTATAAATGGTGCAAAGGTGATGTTAAAACAATATCAAAGATGGTTGACACAAACTCACTACCATTATAGTATGCTCCTCACTTAGGCAATTCGTTTAACACGTGGTCTTAGGAATGGAACTCTGTCGTTAAGTGAGGAGAAGCTGTAATACTATAAAGCTGAAGATCATTGAACCAGTTTGAAATAATATGTAATTATTTTGTAATTGTACCATTTGTTACCTTTCTTATTGTACTTATGATTGTAGTTAACTGCTGAAAAAGTCCTGTTAAATTGTCTCTCTACAGTGGACCCTCGGTTAACGAAAAAACTTCATCCCAGAAGCCTGCTGAAGTGCCATTACCGAACGAATTTACGTCCTTAAGAAATAATGTCACGTAGGTTAGTCTATTTCAGACCCCCAAAAATACACTTCCACATGCACTTACAATATTATACTTACATAATTGTACGATTTCCGGGGTATTCGTTAACCGAGAGTCCACTGTAGTTCTTAAATAACATTTAAGCTTTATAATTACCTGCCAGAAATGCATTGCATAATTACTAACTTTATTTTGTGCCTACCGTTGTATTTATTTCATGTAAAGTATATTATTATTATTACACAACTACGTACGCCTAGCAGAGTGAAAGTTATGGCGTTGTACATGACCAACTTGGAGCATTAACTGTGCAAGTCACATGGTTATAAGGCTCATTCTTCTGTGTGTTTGTGTAATATTCCAGTCACTATAGTGTGTCTTCTTATTATTATTTCCGTCATAAGTGATGTATGTATTACACTGTAACTACCACCATCATTACTGTATACCTACCACCATCATTACTGTGTACCTACCACCATCATTACTGTGTACCTACCACCATCATTACTGTGTACCTACTACCATCATTACTGTGTACCTACCACTATCATTACTGTTTACCTACCACCATCATTACTGTGTACCTACTACCATCATTACACTGTACCTACCACCATCATTACACTGTACCTACCACCATCATTACATTGTACCTACCACCATCATTACAGTGTACCTACCCTCATCATTACAGTGTACCTACCACCATCATTACTGTGTACCTACCAGCAACATTACAGTGTACCTACCACCAACATAACAGTGTACCTACCACCTCTACACAGTGTCATCTTGCAGGGATCGTCGTGCCCCTTCCGTCACGAGCCAGCAGCGCTGCGTAACGAGACAATGTGTATCTACTGGATGCAGGGAACCTGTAACAAAGCTAACTGTATCTTCAGACACATGGAAATTACTGTAAGTGATACTTGATCATTCTTGTGAGACAGAATGTTGTGGCCTAGAACTGTAGCTTGACACTTAAGTCTGTAGTTGTGTTGCCTTGTGATGCTCTGTGATACATCAAGAAGGTTCCTTGATGCTCTTATGATACAACCTTGAAGAAGGTTCCTTGATGCTCTGTGATACATGCTTCAAGAAGGTTCGTTGATGCTCTGTGATACATGCTTCAAGAAGGTTCGTTGATGCTCTGTGATACATGCTTCAAGAAGGTTCGTTGATGCTTTGTGATACAAGCTTCAGGTAGGTTCCTTGATGCTCTGATATATGCTTCAGGAAGGTTCCTTGATGCTCTGTGATACATGCTTCAAGAAGGTTCATTGATGCTTGTGATACATGCTTCAAGATGGTTCATTGATGCTCTGTGATACATGCTTCAAGAAGGTTCGTTGATGCTTTGTGATACAAGCTTCAGGTAGGTTCCTTGATGCTCTGATATATGCTTCAGGAAGGTTCCTTGATGCTCTGTGATACATGCTTCAAGAAGGTTCATTGATGCTTTGTGATACATGCTTCAAGATGGTTCATTGATGCTCTGTGATACATGCTTCAAGAAGGTTCGTTGATGCTTTGTGATACATGCTTCAGGAAGGTTCGTTGATGCTCTGTGATACATGCTTCAAGAAGGTTCGTTGATGCTCTGTGATACATGCTTCAATAAGGTTCGTTGATGCTTTGTGATACATGCTTCAGGAAGGTTCTTTGATGCTCTATAATACATACTTCAAGTATCAAGTGGGGTTCTTGGAGTAAAAGGTAGTCAAAGGGAAACTCAAGGATGGTTGCTGACAGGATATATTAAGTAAGAGAGGATGAGATATACCCACCGTTCTATCTAGTCCTACGCCTATGTCTAGGATCACTGAGAAGCGTCCTACATGAGTGATGCGTGACGTCAGAGAGGACAACACACATAGCTATGCTAGGGATCTTAAATATAAATATAGCTGGTACTACACACATATATGTGACAGCTGGTTACACTACGTATGTCGAGATGACATACGGTAGTTCTGGGCTGATTCTATACAAAGCAAACACATTTATAACTTAGAACTAATCAAGAAAATTATAACAGGATTAAATCGACTGAATAAATAGTAATAACTGATCTACTATCACAATTCTTAAAGTAATTGTTCTTAATGTAATTGTAATGGATCTTGATGTAATGCATTACAATTACAGTAGATCATCATTTACACGGTAGTTACGTTCCTGAAAACGTCGTGTTAGATAATTTCATGTTAGATAATTAAAAGAACTTATGGGAAAAATAGGGTTACATTCCTGGGCGTCCCCAAAAAGCCAAACAAGTTTTTTTTAGATCAATAGATCTTACAAAAATAAAAGTGAATATGTAATTGTAGTTCATTATCATGATGTATTATGTTGTTTTTACTGCTTAAGACTACAAATTTAACAGAAATAATAGTATTTACCTTAAATTTTGGGTGCTGGTGTTTGTGGATGATTGTGAAGAGAGTGGAGAGTTATGCTGTGGCCCTACTGGGCTGAGGTGGATAGTAGAGGTTCTGGAACTGAAGTCGATGGTTGTACTGAGTGTCTAACTTTAAGTCATTCAGTAAATCAGTCAAGTGATTCAGTAAGTCAGTCAAGTGATTCAGTAAGTCAGTCAAGTGATTCAGTAAGTCAGTCAAGTGATTCAGTAAGTCAGTCAAGTGATTCAGTAAGTCAGTCATTCAGTAAAGTCAGTGATTCATTTCAGTCAAGTGATTCAGTAAGTCAGTCAAGTGATTCAGTAAGTCAGTCAAGTGATTCAGTAAGTCAGTCAAGTGATTCAGTAAGTCAGTCAAGTGATTCAGTAAGTCAGTCAAGTGATTCAGTAAGTCAGTCAAGTGATTCAGTAAGTCAGTCAAGTGATTCAGTAAGTCAGTCAAGTGATTCAGTAAGTCAGTCAAGTGATTCAGTAAGTCAGTCAGTCATTCAGTCAGTCAAGTGATTCAGTAAGTCAGTCAAGTGATTCAGTAAGTCAGTCAAGTGATTCAGTAAGTCAGTCAAGTGATTCAGTAAGTCAGTCAAGTCATTCAGTAAGTCAGTCTAGTCAAGTCAGTCAAGTCATTCAGTAAGTCAGTCAAGTCAGTCAGTAAGTCAGTCAGTCAGTCACACAAACTTATGTTTACCTCTTTTTATGTGTACAAAGTAACACTTCATTACGGCCATGGGTTATGTCTTGTCTAATATCTTTGTTTTCTTCGTTAATTCTAAGACTTAAATGCTTACACCTTTTCTTGCCACTTTGAGCAACACTGGTATGCCTACTGGGTGTCATGATTGCTTGGCAGATATAGTAATTTAAAGATCAAAACACAATTCACTCTCTCTCATTCTTCACAAACACAGCTGGCTTGTAGCAGAGGACTTTTTTTGACGCGTATGAAATACGAATGGTGGGATGGTGGGGTCCGGGGTGGCTGGGGAAGGCGGGTGGTGTCCGCTGAACCACAACAAGGGCCGCTTGAGGGAATGGGAATTTGTTTTTCCTTCCCGCAAACTGTAAGTAAGTTTATTCAGGTACACAGATACAGTTACAGTGGACCCCCGAGTTTCGTAAAAACTTCACTCCTGAAGTCTGCTCAAGTGCCATTACCGAACGAATTTACTCCCTTAAGGAAAAATTTCACGTAGGTTAGTCTATTTCAGACCCCCAAAAATACACTTCCACAAGAACTTACAAAATTATACTTACATAATTGCACGATTTCCGGGGTATTCGTTAACCGAGGGTCCACTGTACAAAGATTATCATACATAGCAGCATATGTGTAGAGAACCTAGGATAACCCAAAAAAGTCAGAGTGACTTATTTCCATTCTGTCTGACTTTTTTGGGTTATCCTAGGTTCTCTACACATATGCTGCTATGTATGATAATCAATGTAACTGTATCTCTGTATACCTGAATAAACTTACAGTTTGTGGGAAGGAAAAAAAAATTCCCTTTTCCTCAAAGCATGAGGATTCTTAGAGTGGTAAATAACCATGGGCTTACACTTGAAATCACCTGATGCATTACCGCAAGGGAGCAAGGTGAAGCGATCCTTTGCTGTCTTGAAGCTTGGTTCACTTTTCTCTTGCTGACTAATATAAGTTCTTGTTGGCATTTTCTTCCAGAAAACACTTGTCTCGTCAGCATTAAACACTTGATGTGGCTCATAGCCACCCTCAGTAGGACTCCCACTTACTCAATGGTTTAACCCTTTGACTGTCGGAGGCCCCATTCTGAAACTGTCATTCTATGTCGGAAAATTTTGGAAAAATAAATAAATTATTTTTTCTTATGAAGTGATAGAGAATCTTTTCCCGATTGTAATGACACCAAAAGTATGAAATTTGATTGACAACTTACGGAATTACGCTCTCGCAAAGTTAGCGATGTCAGTGATATATACGCATCGGCGATTTCGCCGACTTTGAACCCTATTTTAGGCCAATTCCATTGGACAGTCGACCAAAATCATAGCTATTTCTTTAGAACTCCATTTGTTCTATCGATTGAGTACAAGAAATCACCAATTTACCGATTTCAACTACCCAATAAAGTGGTCAGAAAATGGCAATTTTGCCAATTTCATGCAAAATAAAAAAGATGTCAATTTCAAAATAGGGTTCAGAATAAACAATGCAGACATCCCTAGCACTAAAATAAGATGTTATCTGTTCATTAGTCACGTCTTTAGGCCCCTCTTACATTACTCTTGCTTTCTATTTTGATTTTTTATTCACACAAAAAATAGAAGATTTATTGTTATGCAGACTATTGCATTATTGTAAAAACTGTATAAATAATATCTGTGCACTTGTGAAAGAATATTAGACTCACCAGTTGATGTGTATTGGACGCGTGGTGTGATTTGTTTACTTTTGAACATTGGCAAAAATCAAACATTTCCGCTACTTTGAGCTCAATTTCAAGATCGTTTACAACATGAAACTAATCAAAATCATCTCTATTCCTGTAATATGTTTTCCATTCTATCAAATGAGACCATGAAAAAGAGAATACAACCATAAATACTATACAAAAATACACCTCGAAGAAGGCATTTTAATCCAAAAAAACGGTCAGAGTTTTTTTTTCTCATTATGTACTGCTTGCTGCAGGATTTTTTTTATACTGCGCACACTGACCACACAGACCCATTCTCTCACATGTGGGCCTACCAGCTTTCACCTGCTTGATTTGAGGCCGCTAGAATTTAGGCGTATAAATACATCCGAAACATTGGCTCATAAGATGTATATATACGTCCGAAACAGTCAAAGGGTTAACCCACCGCAGGCGACCGCATGCTCAAAATTTTTTCCTCTCCTGCGAACCGTATAATATAATTTTTACGTCATGTTAGATAATAATAATGTGCCGCAATTCTTCAATCGTGCAATACCCATAACATGCAACATAATCTCGTGCTAAATGACGGTCTACTGTATATTACAATTACAATTTCTAAAATTGATCGATCGATCTGTATTCATGCACTCTACGGATTCTGAGGAAGAATAAATATTTACAGGGAAGAAATTTTAACAGAAAAGATAGACTCAGTGCACACGGGTCATACTGTTAAAACTCAGAACTCGAAGAGAACTTGAACACACAAAAATCTTACTAGATACTGGAAATCTGATAGCAAAACACACAGTCAATACAGTTCTAAACTGGATTTTCTGATTTTCTATCTTTAGCTCAAGGTTTATGATCACTTTCCTACTGAAGGAATGAACAGGCCCGGTGGAGTGGATTAAACTTATAATCACTTTCCTACTGAACAAATGAACAGGCTTGGTGGAGTGGATTGAACTCTCCCCAGCTGAAATAGTTAACTCAATAACACAAAATATGAGCAAAGGAGAACGGCTCTCACTATCTCTTACTGCAGGTAATAATTTCTCACATACAACACTTTACTCTTCAAGAATTTACTGTCAACTAGGATAATATCACTATCTGGAACACAAGGGACAACAACTGGCACTGTAGTGAATACACTAGCAACAGAAACGACATTGTGCAATAGCTTATGCATCAGCAAGAGATGGAATAACTCATTACAAGTAGTCTTTCTTTATCAAGGCATCCCCTGGGGAGAACTACTACTTTAACAAGTGCCATCGCAGGGATAGTTGTCTCAGTACTCAAGGTTGTCTGGGGTACCTTCAGACGCTCTAGGTAAGGTTACACTATCTTGCAGTTAACTTGAATTAACTGCAAGGTGAGTTTTCTTTACTTTCAATTTCAACAAGAATTGCAACAAATTAAAAATTCAATGCAAAAATAATTATATAAAATCAACAATTCCTATGCAAAGAAGAACAAAATGATAAAACAAGGCAAAATAAAAGGAATATTGCACAAAACAATTAAAATATTCACTGACAACCATTGAAAATAAAGTTACTTCTTAAATCACTTGAGAAAATTGCACTAGAGTATTACTTATTACTCTTGGAAGAATGACAAATTACTTGAACACATAAGTAAACACAATAAAAATTTATGAAAGCAAAATTTAATACTGAAAAAAGTTAAATTGCACAAAATCAGTTGCAGGAATTATCAATGGTCAATAAAATTGCACTGGGAAATTTTTTTTTTGCAACACAAGAAAAAAAAGATATTAGAAATTAACTAGTTTGAACACTCTTACTCTTAATTGCAAGCAAAGCAAGGTAACTTAATGAACAATTACTGAAACAATTCACTAAGAACACTGACTTTAATCAAACTTAAGAGTGAACTTGTTCAAACAACACTTCAACATGAATAAAAATTATTGACAAGAAAAAAAATTAACACTTACAACTTCAGGAGTACAAACATCAAAGGTAACTCACAGGTGGAATCAATGAGTAAACTTGTTATGATAATATAACACAAATATCTATCTTGACATAGGAGATATATCAAGGTCTGTGGAAGTAGAATAAATGAGACAATGGCAGAGAAAATAATAACTCAATTAGTAATGCACACTGAATTAAAAATTATAATTCAATAACTTGGAGAGGAAAAAAAATTATATAGTTACTGGGACAAGCAAAATTAATTACACAATCAAAACATGAACAAGGACACAAAGCTGAATAAGAACTCTTGGAAGGGAACACTTATTGCAACACACAGGAATTAGCAGGGAAATACTGGGAAAATAAAAATAATTATTGTAAAATACTACTGGGTAGAATATTGGAATAAAATAATATCTTAAAGATAATGCACAAGGGGTAACTGATTTAAAATAGACACAATACTCAGTAAAACTTACTTACTGCAGATGGGGTAAAACACAACACTATTTAAATGAAATATGACACATTAATTAATCAGAGACAATACTAGGAAAATTCAAAATTAATGCAAGTAAAGAGTTTAACACATAACACGGTCTTCAACTAAATCACAGTCTGTAACACAAAATTCACACTATAATTGAGAACAATAACTTAATACTGCAAATGTCTCTAATTAAATATATAGAAAAAAAGAATAAATGTCTCTAGGCTGTAGATTGAAGATAGTGGTATTGAAGCTGGAGTGGGTGATGGTCTCGTCTGCTCCACTACACTCTCATGGAGAATCTTGGAGAATTTGCGCTTAAAAGAAGAATCTACATAGATATAGGCTTTAATCGTTGGCTCTCTGGTCGGAAGATCACAAAACTATCTTCATCTTACTATGTAGACCGGAAAAATCCAGATACACCCAAGAGATTGGGTGAAATAAACTCACGTGGTGCTTGGGCTGCCGCGTGGTGAGTCCTCACGCTCGCCTGCGTTTCGCCGTTATACTAGGCAGGTGAATTTAAGCCGGGTGGCTTGGAATAACCCAGAATACCACAGGAATGGTATTGGCACTCAAAACAGCGATACACTGGAGCACAAAGACGATAGGGAATGTGGGGACTCACGTGGCTTGGCTGGCTTACTTCTCAGTCAGCTGGGTTGGATGTCTTGACTGCTTTAGACCTTTCACACAGGTTGGATGGCTTGGTGTCTTGTAAATATGAGCACAGCAGGGTTAGTAAGCTGGCTCGGGGCGGCTGACGTAACTGGATGGGTGGCTTGGCTGGCTTGGGCACTCTCCCCCTCACAAACTGGCTTATCTCGTAGCTTAATTTGCAAAACCGGGTCTACCCATCGTAGGTTTTAACAAATAATGTAAAGCACTTAGCTGAAGGAACAGTGTAGGCAGGCTGAGAATGTTGCTTGGGTGTAGGGCTGCTGGTGCCTGGCACACAAGGCCTACACACCCGAGACTGCTGGCTTTGTTAAAATATCTTCCAGTTCCCGTAATGGGAATTACGGGCCCCCTGGCACCATTTATCATGTGGGGTTCTTGGAGATAAAAAGGTAGTCAAAGGAAACTCACGGATGGTTGGTGACAGGATATATTAAGTAAGAGAGGAAGAATATACAGTTCTGTCCAGTCCCGCCTATGTGAGGATCCTGAAAGTGGGCGCTTGGGGAAGCATCCTACCGCGCGCGCGGCGTCAGATTGACGTCACACATAGCTATGCTAGGATCAAATATAAAATATGGTACTACACACATTGATATATGTGACACAAAAAAAGGTTCCTTGATGCTCTGTGATATATGTTTCAGGAAGGTTCCTTGATGCTCTGTATATATGCTTCGGGAAAGGGGATGTTTTTCCTTTGATGCTCTGTGATATATGCTTCAGGAAGGTTCCTTGATGCTCTGTGATATATGCTTCAGGAAAGGTGTTCCCTTTGATGCTCTGTGATATATGCTTCAGGAAGGTTCCTTGATGCTCTGTGAAAATAGTTTGGGTTTTAGGGAAAGGCTCCTTGATGCTCTGTGATATATGCTTCAGGAAGGTTCCTTGATGCTCTGTGATATATGCTTCAGGAAAGGTTCCTTGATGCTCTGTGATATATCTTCAGGAAGGTTCCTTGATGCTCTGTGATATATGCTTCAGGAAGGTTCCTTGATGCTCTGTGATATATGCTTCAGGAAGGTTCCTTGATATTGTATTATGCTTCAGGAAGGTTCATTGATGCTGTGTGAACAGTTCTTGAAAACCAGCTTTCCTTACTTCCTTGGATCAAACATTTTTCATTTTTTATGACCCCAGGAACAAAATAGTAATAAGTAAAATCTGTTGAATGTAAGGTTGGTTGTTCATAATTGGTCACTGTTGTAATGTATGGGTTAGATTGTTCATAATTGGTCACTGTTGAATGTATGGGTTAGTTGTTCGTAATTGGTCACTGTTGTACAGTCATCCCCCCCGGGTGTATCTCTGTTTGTGTATTTCAGTTTTTGTGCAGTTTTTCAGGAAAATTGACCTCTGTTTTTGTGATTCCCTCCATTTTCTTGGTCCGGAACCCTGTCCAGTGCCCAGCGACATCAAAGCCCACAACCCGCCTCCCACGCATTCTCAGGCAGTTACATTGTTTCTGGTTGGTGAACATTATCCTGTGAGTTCATACAAAAATTTCTTAACAATCCATTGTTTTTGGCCCTTGATTTTGTGTGTGACTGCTAAATAAGCCACCAGGGCCCAAAGAAAGCTCCTAGTGTCAGTCCTTTGGTAAAGAAATGAGGAACACCAAAATTAAAGAAAGAAATCGTAGCAAAGTGGTGAGAGGCAGTGGTGTGAGAGGCAGTGGTGGTGAGGGCAGTGGTGATGAGAGGCAGTGGTGATGGGAGGCAGTGGTGGTGAGGGCAGGGGATGAGAACAATGGTGGTGAGGGCAGTGGTGATGAGGGCAAGGGGTGGGAGGCAGTGGTATGAGAGGCAGTGGTGGTAAGAGGAAGTCTTAATGTAGAGTGAGAGGTGAGTAAACAAGATTAAATGAGAGTGTAGAATGAGAGTGTAAAGTTTCGTGTTTTGTCCCAAACCAGTTGTTGTTTTGTTTGCTGCTGCTGCTGTTCCACCAGCCTGGAGGAATGACCTTTCACACCTTAAGCGACTGGAAAGAAGGGGGGTAAGGCGGTGATGAGGGCAGTGGTGGGGAGAGGAGTGGTTGTGAGGACAGTGGTGGTGAGGGGCAGTTGTGGTGAGAGGCAGTGGTGATGAGAGGGTGGTGATGAGGGCAGTGGTGGTGAGGGCAGTGGTGGTGAGACAGTGGTGATAAGAGGCAGTGGTGGTGAGGGGCAGTGGTGGTGAAGGATGGTGGTAAGAGGCAGTGGTGGTGAGGGCAGTGGTGATGAGAGGCAGTGGTGGTGAGAGGCAGTCTTAATGTAGAGTGAGAGGTGGTAAACAAGATTAAATAGAGTGTAGAATGAGGTGTAGAAGTTTGGTAGTTTTGTCAACAAACCAGTTGTTGTTATTGTTCTGCTGCTGCTGTTGTTCCAGCCAGCCTGGACAGGAATGATTCCTTTCACACCTTGAAGCACAAAAAGTGATCTAATGCAGTTGCATTACAAACTCCGTTTTCTCTTATACTAACGTCTGAAGGAGGAAAGTAGGAAGATGTTTTTGCTGGACCGAGTAGCCCGCCACCACTTCTAATGAACACATATTTTATTCATTCTAGAGGTATATCACGTTTTATGTTATTTATATTGTTTATTATGTCATATTAGATGTTGTGATAGATAAATAAGCCGAGAGCTGATATTAGTGTCAAATTGAAGCATTTTGTCCTGCCTCCCAACAAAAACTGCCCCTCTCTCCTCCTTCCATCTTCCATACACCAACAAGAGTCGCCAATAAAAGTAAGTGTGATGTTAAATGTTCATTTATACATGTTATTAGTGCTTTATATTTATTTGTTATTCTTTTCTGTATGTAAATCTATATTTAATCTCTAAAAAATTATTTTTTTAATACTCCTGGGTGTCTGAAACGGATTAATTGAATTTCCATTATTTCTTATGGGGAAAATGGCTTCAGTTTTCGTGTGTTTCAGTTTTAGTGCATCCCTCAGGAACGGATTAAACACGAAAACCGAGAGATGACTGTAATGTATGGGTTAGGTTGTTCATAATTGGTCACTGTTGTAATGTACGGGTTAGGTTGTTCATAATTGGTCACTGTTGTAATGTGGGGGTTAGGTTCATAATTGGTCACTGTTGTAATGTATGGGTTAGGTTGTTCATAATTGGTCACTTGTAATGTATGGGTTAGATTGTTCATAATTGGTCACTGTTGTTAATGTATGGGTTAGATTGTTCATAATTGGCCACCACATTCGTAATGACATACATATTTTATTCATTCTAGAGTGTATATCAGGTTTTTATGTAATTTATATTGTTTATTATATCATATTAGATGAATTGTGAAAGATAAATAAGCTGTTGAGTTGATAATAGCTTCATAGTGAAGTACTTATTTTCCCCCTCATTTTGGGCCTTTTTTTTTTCCCCTTTAAAAAACAAGGCATTGAACGGGAATTAAATTTGTATTTTTCCCCCAAAATTAAAATTTTTCCTTTTTTTGAGAAATTTAAAAAATCCCTTTTTCGAACATTTCGTGTTAAGAACAAGCTCCTGGAACGGATTATTTTGGGGAAAGGGGTCCACTGTATATACAGTGGATCCTCGGTTAAAAAAGGTTTAAGAAAAATTGGTTAGGGAAATTTTTTTAAAACCGGATAGCAAAAAAGCTCGGTTAGTGAAACGTATTAGACGTGTCCGCCTGCTCCGCGCCTGGCCTGCGCCTGCGCAAGACGCCAGTGTAGCGTTGTTTACCATTGAGAGAACATTACCCAGCGTGTTTTTTTCAAACATTCACAATACATTTGGTGTTTTTTTGGTTTTTGTTTAGTGATTGTCACTGTGAAATAAGTCACCATGGGCCAAAAAGAAGCTTCCTAGTGGCACCCCAGAGTAGCAGGCATGGGGGGATGTAGCATTCATGCAGGGAGTGTAGCTTATGCAGGGAGGGGCATTCATGCAGGGGTGTAGCAGGCATGCAGGGAGTGTAGCAGGCATGCAGGGAGTGTAGCATTCATGCAGGGAATGAGCAGGCATGCATACAGTGTAGCAGGCGGGGCATGGAGTGTAGCAGGCATGCAGGGGGTAGCATTCATGCGGGAATGTAGCAGGCATGCATGGGTGTAGCAGGCATGCATGGAGTGTAGCATTCATGGGGGGAGTGAGCATTTATGGGGGAGTGTAGACCATGCAGGAGTGTAGCATTCATGGGGGGAGTGAGCATTCATGCAGGGAGTGTAGCATTCATGCAGGGGTGTGTTTTTTATGGGGGAGTGTAGCATTCATGCAGGGAGGTAGCACATGGGGGGGAGTGAGCAGGCATGGGGGGAGTGTAGCAGGCATGGGGGGAGTGTGGGGCATGGGGGGGAGGTAGCAGGCATGCAGGAGTGTAGCAGGCATGCAGGGAGTGTAGCAGGTTTTGCAGGGGTGTAGCAGGCATGCAGGGAGTGTAGCAGGCATGCAGGGAGTGTAGAGAACATGAGGAGTGTAGCAGACATGCAGGGAGTGTAATGCATGCAGGGGGTAGCATTCATGGGGGGTGTGTAGCTTCCCCATGCAGGGTGTGTAGCATTCATGGGGGGAGTGTAGCTTATGGGGGGGAGTGTAGCATTCATGCATGGAGGTAGCATTCATGCATGGAGTGTAGCATTTGCATGGAGTGGCATTCATGCATGGAGTGTAGCATTCATGCATGGAGTGTAGCATTCATGCATGGGTGTAGCATTCATGCATAGGTAGCATTCATGAATGGAGTGTAGCATTCATGCATGGAGTGTAGCATTCATGCAGGGAGTGTAGTTCATGGGGGGAGTGTAAAAAAACCCTTATGCAGGGGAGTTTGGTAGCATTCATGCAGGGAGTGTAGCAGGCATGCAGGGAGTTTAGCAGGCATGGGGGGAGTGTAGCAGGCATGCTTAAAAAAAAAAAAAAAGGGGGAAGTAACCCCAGAGAGGGACTTGTTACCTGAAGCCCTTTTTGGGGGGGGTTCCCCCCTTCCAACCATTAACCCCCCCCCCCTGAAAAGCAACTCTACCTTCCAGATCCTGCAACTCTTCAATAAAGGTAAGTAAATGTTATTGTTTTTTTTTTTTTTAGTGATTATTTTTTTTGGAACGAATTAATTGTATTTACATTATTTCTTATGGGAAAAAAGGTTTCAGATAACGAAAGATTCAGATTAAGTAATAGCTCCTGGACCGGATTAATGTCTTTTAAACCGAGGGTCCACTGTACTAGAGAAATTGGTTTTGTTTATTCTAGTTGTATATTTTATTTCAAGTTACAAAAAATTGATGTTACTAGTAAAATAACAATACTAGAGAAATTTATTGAGTTTCTTCTAGTTATTATTTTTTTTTTAAATTAACAAAATGATGATACTATACTAATTAAAATGACAATATGATGATATGAAATTGCAACAAGTGTTAAGGAGGATGACAATATAAAACTGAAATTATCTTAAGTAAAATAACATTGGGTTTGAAAGTTTGTTACAGTATGAGTATTTAGTATAGGGGGAGTAGGTGTTTTTTTAGAAGAGTCTTGAATTGATTTTCCGACAAGGTTAACTTAATATTTACTGGTAATGAATTCCAGATTCGGGGGCCCTTTTTATAGAATTTTTACACTGGTTAGTATGGACTGGGGATGTCAAATAGTGATCTGTGTCTTGTGTTTTTCGGGGGGCCTTTTAAAGTTGTTGAGGGGGAATTTTGAGCGGGGGGGTTATATTAGCATGTAGAGTTTTATGTATGTAGAAGGCACATGAATAGGTATGAATTTTTTTTTTACGGTAAGTAGTTTTAAAGTTTTGAATATAGGTGAAGTATGCTGTCTAGAGTGGGAATTTGTTATCATCCTGACTGCAGCCTTTTGCTGGGTTATGAGGGTCAAGGGGGATTTAATGTTGTTGAGCCCCATGAAGATTCCATAGGTGAGATAAGGGTAGATAAGAGAATGAGAGCTGGTTGTGGCACATAATAGCGTATCTTTGATAATATACCACTGTCTTTGAGATTTTCTTGGAAATTTGTTGTATGTGTTTTGGAATTTAAGACTACTGTCAAGGTGGATTCCTAGGAATTTTCCCTTGTGAGTCTTGTGATGGGTGAACCATTGAGCGTTATGTTATGGAACATTTGTGGCTTTTTCCAAACTGAAGCATTAAGTTTGTTGTGCCTTATCTCATCTGATCTCCACTAATGATGACTGGTGACATTTCATGAGGGGTGGCTGTAGTCTTATCTCTTCTTATGTCAGTAATTACAGTGATGACATTTGAGGCTACACTGTTTCCCTTTATTTGTTACGCAAACCTGTCTGTCTGTTTTCGTCTCCTTTCTGTCTGCTTGTCTCAGAGAGAGCTCATGAACCAACTGGTATTGCAGATCACAAGCACAGTATAACACTTTGTCTTGATTTTTTAGTTACCCTATAATTTACATATGTATAATTGTATTTAGTATGTGTTCCTGTGAATAGAGACAGATAGATACAGACAGACAGACAGAGATAGCAGCCAATCAGGTACCCAGCTGACCAGCCAGCTGCTGGCCAGCCAGGTGCCCCAACCAGCTGTTTGCCTGCCAGGTCCCAGGCGGCAGGCAGCCAGCTGGCCTGCCAGCCTGCCGACATCACTTTCCCTTCAAAGGGGAGTGTTAATATGACATGACATCAGTAATCTATGGTGTTTGCCACGCTGTTTGCTCTAGCTGGCCCTTATTAACTGGTGCTCCCACAAGGTACTAAGTGGTCGCATATTTTTTAATATGGCGCTTACTGAGTGTTAGACATTCTATGCTGACCAGGCATCTCAGGCCAGTCGTGCCAAATTTGGGGGGATGAAAAATAAAACGTAAATATACATTTGGGGCAGTAGCAGTACTAGCGTATATATACGTTTGGACCGTTTAAGGGTTAATGAACAATTAAATTAGTATTACATACCTGTTTGAAGACTTGTTGGCTTGTGGAAGATAGGGGATTTATTGTTTGGAAGGGGAACCCCTTTCAAAAAAAGACTTTAGGTAACATGTCCTTATCAGGGGTTGCTTCCTTCTTTGTCTTTACTACCACTAGGACCAGCTTGAGAGTCACTGGACCCCTGATGCACAAAATAACTGTCCAGAGTGCTCTGTTTCGGGGACTTTTAAGATTTCCCTTAAGTGGGACAAGGTTTTATAACTGAACATATTCCAGACATGGCTTGTTTCAGCTTGCTCAGGGTGGTATTTTTCAACAAAACTTGCAACCTATTCCACATTGCACACATGTCTTTAATCACTGAAGAAGGCACCTAATTCACTCCCTCTTCCTCCTCTCCTGAAGAAGTTCCTCAGCTGTGGTCTGTTCCTGTTCCAGATAAAGGTCTTGCAGCTCTTCAGTGGTTAGCTCTTTCCTGTGGTCCTCCATCAACTCTTCCACATCCTCACCACTGACTTCGAACCCATGGACTTCCCAATGCCACAATAGATTCCACAACAGGCAGAGGGTCGGGAGGGTCAGGTTCAGCCCCAAACCCTTCAAAACCCTCTCTTGGAAAATCTGGCCACAATTTTTCCAAGCAGAGTTCAAAGTTCTGGAAGTCACTTCTTCCCAAGCCTTACCTATAAGGTTATGCAATGGAGGATACTGAATAATCCCCAGAACTCGGGTCAAATTAGTGTCCCAGGTCACTTAAAGCACCTTTGAAAACTGCTTTGGTTTAGAGTTTTTAAGTTAGAAATGACCTGCTGGTCCATGGGCTGGATGAGGGGTGGTGTTGGGAGGCAAAAACTTCACTGGTATAAAAATGAAGTCCCTAGACAATTGGTTCCAAGTCTGGAGGATGAGCAGGGCATTGTCCATTACAAGGAGGCACTTGAGTGGCAATTTTTCCAGGAGGTATTTTTTCACACTGGGGCCAAACACATCATTGACCCACTCATTAAAAATTTGCCTTGTGACCCATGCCTTATTATTAGCTTTCCACATCACACACAATTTAATCTTGAAGACATTGTTTTTTGAACACTCTGGGATTTTCAGAGTGATACACCAGTAAAGGCTTCACTTTGAAACCCCACTAGCGTTGGCACAGAACAAAAGAGTAACCTGTCTTTCATTGGCTTGTGTCCTGGCAGTGCCTTTTCTTTTCCCGCGTAATGTGGTCCTCTTGGCATTTTCTTCCAAAAAAAGGCCTGTTTCATCACAATTGAACACTTGTTGGGGTTGTAATTTTCAGCCTCTATGTACTCCTTGAATTTGTGCAGATATTTTTCAGCCCACATTTGTCAGAACTTGCAGCCTCGCTATGCCCTACCACACTGTTATGCCATACACTTCTTAAATCTCTCAAACCAATCTTTGCTGGAATTAAATTCACTAAACAGCACTTGTTCCAGGCATTTTCTTTACAAGATCCTCATGCAACTGTGTTGCCTTCTCAAAAATAATCAATTCCACAACACTGTCTCCCCCTAATTGTTTTTCGGTGATCCTCAACAACAATAACTTCTCCATATCTTCCATTATTGGTGACCTTTGTTTTGTTAGCACATTTACTTTTTCGCAACTTGCTTCCTTGATTTGTTCTTTCTTTGCCAGGATAACAGTGATTGTTGATTTATTTTTCCCATAGATCATGGCAAGTTCCAGCACCCTACACCACTCATATTTCTCAATTATTTCTTTTTAATTTCCATCATGTTTCTTACTTTCTTTACCAAAGGAACTTTATTAGGAACTTTCTTTGGGGCCATGGTTACTTTTTTTTGCAGTTGCACTTAATGAATAATCACAAAACAATGAATTATAGTGAAATGTTTGGATGAATAAGCAGAAACTTCCTTACTTGCCCAGAGACACAGCCAGACCCACCACGGCTGCCAGCGGGCGGGTGGACGCCCCCCCATTTGGGCCGATAAGCGAAATAACGGCTGATAACCTATAGACGAAAACCCCTAAAACGAGTTGGCCGATAAGAGGAACGGCCAATAACCGGGGTCCCTGTATATGAAAATTAATCATCTTCAGAAACACACATGTACACACTGATAGGTGATTTTGTTCACGTGGCTGAATCACATTCTTTTCTACAACTACAGTGGAACCCGCTTAGATTTATCATCTTACGTTATTTTCGGTAACCGATATTTATAACGTAAGAAATTTGTTTGTGACTTACG
>WNWK01038690.1:0-17816 GCA_009830355.1 Cherax destructor | reverse complement strand
TGTAAGGTGCATATGTCCTCAGAAAAGCTATAGCTACTGGCTACATATTTAAGCTTACCATGTAATCTGCATCACGAATGTATTTGTGTAAGAGCGAGACCACACGCCATGCTGGGCCATCGCCGTACTGTTTGTTGTTATTGTTAGGGGCCCCCTGAGGTGGTGCCGTATTGTGTCCTGCTGCGGCTCTCCACAAGAGCGGTATCACTACAGAGGGTATCCAAAGATTATGATACTGACCCCTTTTTTAAGGTGATGCGTGTCTGATGGAGGGCGGAGCAGCTTAATACCCCCATAGGTTGTGTTAAGTAGATTACTGATCAGTTCTTCGTTCTGTTCCACAAACACAAAGTTGTGTGAGTTTTTTCCAAAGTGGATCCTCACCTTCAGATGTGCCTTTACTGCTTCCATTAGCCATGCACACCTACCCTGCAGCAGGGTGTTGTCAGGGAAGTTCAGCTTAACACAGTCTTCCTTAGAAGAAAGGCTTCTTGCACCCTGTGTGCACCATGGACGTCTAGTTTCACATTGCCTACGAGTCAAGTGAGCCTGACTACGTCGGCGCTCTAGCCCTTTCTCACTTTTCCTTCTTTGTTTACTTATAAACATCTGGAAGCTATCATCATTGTCATCACCTGCAGAAATATATTCCTCTGTGACAGTTGTCATGTTTGCAGGTGATGATAACTCATGTAAGACTCACATAAATCATGACACAAGGGTTAAAGTTCAATGAACACTTGTATGGGTGTTAATAATATGGTACAATAATGGATTGTACAGACAAGGTCTTACACCTAATCACAAATCACAAGATGAGAATAAAGAGAGGTAGAACGGTAGGTAATATTGATCACAAAAATATCACATTAAATAAAAGGTTCAAATTCAATGATAACTGTGGGGAATTAATAGAGATTGTCTATCTGGGCCACCGCCACTTGCAACAAACAATCTCCCAGGGAGATGACCGACTAGTATAATTTTACCGCAGTCATTCCCTTGAGGTATGTGAGAACTTGAGTCACCTTGGTCACTGAAATGACTCCCTTCGATTATTTCACACCCTCTGAACCCACTGACGCTCTAGACCAGTGTAAATAAATCTGAGTAGATAATAATAATTATGGTATTGTTAATTTTAGTGGACTGTATAGGTTTAGATATAGGATATAAGACTGATTGAGGAGGAGAGAGAGCACAATCAATTAATATTCACTCACCCTTTATCTGCGTCTTGGGTGTTCACTGGAGATCCTCATCATTCCCACCGCAGACACACAATATCTCAACATACCTACTGGCCAGATGGTAACCTAAGACAGTGTAACAACTCAAACAGTTGGGGTATAGCCATAAACCCGTAGATAGATCTAACATAGTTCTAAATGTCGATAACGAGGTATGCCACGAAACAACTAAAGTGGCAAATTGTTTTAATTCATACTACACAACTGTCGCATCGACACTAGTAAGTAAGCTACCAGCTGCATCAATACCTTTAACACAGACTCTGATAAATTTAAAACATACTATACCAATAAAGGAGTAACTCCAAACAGTTGTCAACTAGTAAGTGTATCTCATGACTTCGTGCAAAAAGAACTAAGCAGGTTAAACCCAATTAAGAGCACCGGCCCAGATAACATCCCGTCTAAATTCCTAAAAGATAATAATAATAATAATTATAATAATAATAATAATAATAATAATAATATCTTTATTTACTACAAGTACTAGTACATGGTATACAGGCCTAGCTGACATCAATGACATACTACTATATAGAAAGTCCCTTGTTATGCTGAGCATTTCGGGCAGATTAGGTCAGTGTCCTAGGATGCGACTCACACCAGTCGACTAACACCCAGGTACCCATTTTACTGATGGGGAACATAGACAACAGGTGTAAAGAAACACGCCCAATGTTTCTGCCCTGGCTGGGAATCGAACCCAGGCCCTCGCCGTGTGAAGCGAGAGCTTTAGCCACCTGGGAGTGTTCATGTCAGAGGATCTCACCTTCAAGGACCATAACAATGTAGCAATTGCATCTGCTCGAAAAATGACAGGATGGATAATGAGAACCTTCAAAACCAGGGATGCCAAGCCCATGTTGACACTTTACAGATCGCTTGTTCTATCTAGGCTGGAATATTGCTGCACACTAACTGCACCTTTCAAGGCGGGTGAAATTGCTGACCTTGAATATGTGCAGAGAACCTTCACGGCACGCATAAGTGCGATAAACCACCTCAACTACTGGGAACGCTTGAAGTTCCTAAACCTGTACTCTAGAACGCAGGCGGGAGAGATACATTATTATATACACATGGAAAATTCTCGAGGGCTTAGTACCAAACTTGCACACAAAAATCACTCCCTACGAAAGCAAAAGACTCGGCAGGCGATGTAACATTCCCCCAATGAAGAGCAGGGGTGCCACTAGCACGTTGAGGGACAACACAATAAGTGTGAGGGGCCCAAGATTGTTCAACTGCCTCCCAGCATACATCAGGGGGATTACCAACAAGCCCCTGGCTGTCTTCAAGCAGGCACTGGACAGGCACCTCAAGTCGGTACCTGATCAGCCGGGCTGTGGTTCGTACGTTGGACTGCGTGCGGCCAGCAGTAACAGCCTGGTTGATCAGGCTCTGGTCCAACAAGAGGCCTGGTCACGGACCGGGCCGCGGGGGCGTTGACCCCTGGAATTCTCTCCAGGTAGACTCCAGGTAGACCATGGTGCATCTGAACTGGCAATCCCCATTGCTCACATAATAAATTTATCCATCACCACTAATACAGTGCCAGAGGGGTTCAAGGAGGCCAGAGTTACTCCTATCTTCAAGAAAAATAGTAGGTCTGATGTCAGCAACTATAGGCCTGTTAGTATACTCAGTATAATATATAAAAATCTAGAGAGGGCGGTGTACTGTCAAGTAGTTAAATATCTTAGTGACAACAACATTCTTCATAGTTACCAATCAGGCTTTAGGAGATCTTACTCAACCGACACCTCCCTAATTAATCTGATGGATTACATGAGAACTGAAATGTCTATAGGGAACCTCATAGGAATGGTAACTTTAGACTTGCAAAAAGCCTTCGATACTGTCAACCACAATATATTTTGTAAGAAACTTCAAGCTATCGGCATAGGTTCCACAGACTGGTTTAAGTCCTATCTTAGCAACAGGAAACAAATTGTCAAAATCAACAAAACGGAATCAGAACCACTGCCGATAGCATGTGGAGTTCCCCAAGGTAGTATTCTGGGCCCTTTATTATTCCTGTGTTATGTAAATGATATGCCCATCAGTGTCAAGTGCAAACTCCTACTGTATGCGGATGACAGTGCTCTGTTAGTGTCAGGTAAAGACCCACAAGATATAGCTAATGTATTAACACTGGAACTGGAGTCCTGCAGCAAATGGTTAGTAGACAACAAACTATCGTTACATCTAGGGAAAACAGAAGCCATACTCTTTGGCACGAAATATAAACTGAGCAGGGTAAATAATTTTAATATCCGGTGTAATGGGGAATCCATCACTTCAGTTTCCTCAGTAAAATATCTGGGAATCCCCTTTGACCCATGCATGTCAGGAGAATTGATAGGGAACAGTGTAGTAAAGAAAGCGAATGCCAGACTGAAGTTCCTCTACAGACAAGCACAGTGTCTACCTACTGAGGCTCGCAGGATCCTATGTCTAGCCCTTATACAATGTCATATTGACTACGCTTGCTCTTCATGGTACTCTGCCTTGACAAAAAAACTGAAAGATAAGCTGCAAATCACCCAGAACAAAATGGTAAGATTCATCTTGGACCTGGGTCCAAGAGAGCATGTAGGCCAGGATGAATTACAACAATTGGATATGCTGAATATTGAAGACAGAGTAAAACAACTTAAATTAAATCAAGTTTATAAAATTGCTCACAGTGTCCAGAATATCTTGCTGCCAATTTTGTCAAGGCTGGGAACCAAAACAGTCATAGTACTAGGGGAAGAGAGCACAACTTTGTAGTTCCCACAGTCAATGGCCAGGCTTCAAACACCTTTTATTGTACAGCAATAAAGGAATGGAACAGACTGCCTGCACATGTCAAAGCCAGTCATAGCATGAGCCAGTTCAAGAAGAGAACCAAAAGGTACCTAATGAATGTAGCGACAGAAAGGGAGGAGAATGATTTTTTATTTTTTTAGCTAACACACATGTATATGTAAATAACTCTTTTTACCTTATTCCTAGTATACATATATCCTTTATAATATAATAACATATATATCCTACAATGTAAAATATTATAGTGTAAAAGGGACCCCAATGGAAATAAGTCACTCTGTCTGACTTTTTTGGGTTATCCTAGGTTCTCTACACATATGCTGCTATGTATGATAATGTATGTAAATGTATTTGTGTATACCTGAATAAACTTACTTACATACTTACAGTGGGGAAGACGCATTCTGGTTGATGTGCTTCGATAGATCTCGTGATCTTGCTCGGTAGATATAGGTCTTCCGTCAAGATGATGGTATGGGTTGTCCCGCTGAGTCAAAGAAGAT
The DNA here is from genome assembly GCA_009830355.1 of Cherax destructor. Lineage (NCBI taxonomy): Eukaryota > Metazoa > Arthropoda > Malacostraca > Decapoda > Parastacidae > Cherax > Cherax destructor. The sequence continues at coordinate 13,249 of WNWK01038690.1, read as the reverse complement.
TAATTTCCTTAATCTCTCTTACGCCCACGGGACCGGGCGTTTACTTAACATACGGTTGATCGGGAGTAGCGATTCATATCCTCTCGCTATTTCCCTTTATTACAGTTTATACATATAACTTTAATCGCTATATACACTATAGCTTAATGCCCCAGTAGTTTATACACATTCACCGTCTCTATACCGAAATTCAGAGTCGATGAGTAAGGATGAAGTTGATCATCCCTTCCATATTCAACATGGTGGTCTCGGATGGCGTCCCTACGCCAGACGGCACCCGGTACATTTCTTTCCCCTCCAATTATTTATAATCTGATTCACTGGACTTACTGTCCCACCATATACGTTAATTAGAGTTCATCACTGTTACTATGAAATTCACCCAGAATCAGGGTTTACGACTGTATCCTGTAGTATGGTCGCATCACTCCAGCCCGAATTAGGCTTAGGCCGGCGTTCCTCACCGACGCCATTCACTATTTAACCAGTTACTGCCCTATTACCGGGCTTCCCGGACCGATTGTCCTTCACTACACGTTGAACGTATTAATAACACTTTATATTGCGAATTGCGGCTGTGGACCACTGTCAGGTTGGCGGAAACCCCAAACCCCTGATGCCATTCCGTCTCCCGACACCCTGGGCCTATGGGTATTCACACGTGACTGCCGTCTCCCTCTGCCCAGCCTCCTTCAATCCCCTCAAGCCCCGCCTATCCGATGGTTCTATCTTCATACCCACATAAACGTTAAGCCACCAGCAGTACATTAAAGATATCTATTCATATTGGAAAGTTTATCAATTACGACTTTCGGAAAATGCCAATATTTTCCACAATATCTTCCTCTTGAGTCAATACAGGCTACTGCCACCTAATATACCTCATTAAAATAATAATATTGCAGACATTAAAAGTAATTAAAATGTCTAAGGTACACTGCATGGGAATTGACAATTCACTGAATTGCACTGTATAAAATAAGGAAATACATTGAAAATGCAATGACAAGGGAAATATTATTGCAATGTGAATTAATTGTAAAAGTGAGCTGTCTTTACTTTTAATTCAATCAAGAAATATATTAATAAATTTGTAAATCAATGCAAAGTCGAAATACAAATAGTAATTTTATGCAATTTGAAAATATACTGGAACAATAAATTTCCTAAAAGAAAATGACATTAAGAAATTAATATGCAATACTGACACAATTAAAGGAAGTGAAATACTGAAAAGATTGCACTGTATTTTAATTTTATCACTTGTTAGAAATAAACAATAAGTAAAATAAAATAGAACACAAAATACTATATAAAATAATTGCAGAAATTAATTACAGAAGTAATTAATGCAGCAATAAAAATTAATTGTGCACTGGGAATATGTAGACTGAACACTTTAACTCTTATTGTAAATTAAGTAAACAATTGAATGCAAGGAGAATAATGATAACACTTTACTTTAAATATGAATATTAAGAGTGAATTGGTTCAAGGAAATATTGAGCAAATTAATAAAAAAATGTATACAATGAAGAAGTGAACATTTACTGGCTGTTGAACACAGAAATCAAGGGATCACTTACACGTATCTCGTGTAAGACCAGGGTTCCAGTCCAATGAACACTTCCAACTATATACACTCAACTCAGGTTACTACTCATATTTACTATAGTTAGAAGTCTAACATAAATCATGACACAAGGTTAAAGTTCAATGAACACTTCAAATACTACTACTTAATACGATACACACCTTACTAAAAAAAAACATTCAGAGGCTTCTTGTATACGTGTTAATAATATGGTACAATAATGGATTGTACAGACAAGGTCTTACACCTAATCACAAATTACAAAGATGAGAATAAAAAGAGGTAGAACGGTAGGTAATATTGATCACAAAATTATCACATTAAATCAAAAGGTTCAACTTCAATGATAACTTCCTCTTGAGTCAACACAGGCTACTGCAACCTAATATGATACCTCACTGAAATAATAATATTACAGACATCACAATGATGGTGAAGACAACCTCTGACACCCAACCATATATATATATATATATATATATATATATATATATATATATATATATATATATATATATATATATATATATATATATATATATATATATATATATATATATATATATATATATATATATATATATATATATATATATATATATATATATATATATATATATATGCAAGACAACCACTATGAAAAATAGAGGAATTCCAAGCGCTTTCGTGACTACTCACATTATCAAAATTTACAGAAAATTTACAGAAAACCTACAAATAATTGTTCCTATGTACACTATTACTCTTCACATCAAGATAGAGTTAAAGTGTCGGTTTTTTCTTCAATGTTTTTGAGAGCTTTACGTATTTGTAGTCCAGAGTTCATAGATGAAGAAATCTCTAAAATTTATGAAATAGCTAATGATTTAAAATACCCTAGAAACATAATTGATAAATCTTTTAAAATAGCTAGGAATACTTTTTACAATCCCAAAAGGGACAACCAACCTTATTCAACCAAAAATATGTTGGTTCTCCCTTACCATGAAAACTTGGTTGATATGCCTTCCTTTCTTAAGAATTTTAATATCAAAGTTGTATTTAAAAATCTTGATACAGTAAAAAGACTTTTGATAAAAATTCCCCCAAAATGCTGACGGATGTGTCTATAAGATTCCCTGTAAAATATGCGATAAAGTTTATTATGGTCAAACTGGTAAAAGTCTTGAACTAAGATTAAAACAACATAAATATAGCATTAGAACTGGACAAGATTCTAATGCTCTATTTATTCATGTGAGAGATTTTAACCATCCAATTGATTTTCAAAATGCTGAGAAGGTTGTATCAAGCAAGTCCATGGTTGAGAGGAATATAATAGAATCATGTTTCATTAAAAGCAGTTTTGAAAATAATATGAATATTTCTTTTGGTTTATATAAATTGGATTCTTTTATAATTAATAAAATTTGGGAAGAATTTAATGATAAATTGGACTAATCTTAATTCTTGGGAAGAGTTTCAGGTCCTTTCTTGTTTTCCTCTTCACAGAGTCGTGAGATGTTACGCTACTGTGAGGTGTAGTCTTTGTTAGTGTGATGTGACTGTGAGGTGTAGTCTTGCCCCTTATATAAGTCCTCTTGTCATGTTTCCTTTTATAGTTCCTTGATAATGTGAGTAGTCACGAAAGCGCTTGGAATTCCTCTATTTTTTCATAGTGGTTGTCTTGCATATTCTGATATCACCTGATTACTGTGATCTTTTGCATATATATATATATATATATATATATATATATATATATATATATATATATATATATATATATATATATATATATATATATATATATATATATACATACATATACACATACATACACACACACATACACATACACATATACACATACATAGGCATGAGGAATTTCCTGCAGGAGGTTCAGTGGGAAAGGGAAATGGATGGACAGACAATAAATGAAATGATGGAATACGTTGGGGCAAAGTGCAAGGAGGCAGAGGAACGGTTTATACCCAGAGGAAAAGATTAAACGGGAAGGCCAGAAAGAGCCCCTGGTTTACCCAAAGGTGCAGGGAGGCAAAGACTCAGAGTGTCAGAGAATGGAAAAGGTACAGAAGGCAAAGAACCCAAGTAAACAAAGAGAGTAGTAGAAGAGCTAGAAACGAGTATGCACAGGTACGGAGGGAGGCCCAGAAACAGTACGAAAACGACATAGCATCGAAAGTTAAATCCGACCCGAAGCTCATGTACAGTCACATCAGAAGGAAGACAACAGTTAAAGACCAGGTGATAAGGCTGAGGAGAGAAGATGGGGAACTCACAAGCAATGATCAAGAGGTATGTGAGGAGCTCAACTTGAGGTTTAAGGAAGTATTCACAGTGGAGGAAGGAAGACAGCTGGGTAGACAGGATGGGGTGCATCACCAACAAGGGATGTATCAAGTGCTAGAGGGCATACACACAACTGAGGAGGAGGTGAAGCAGTTACTCAGTGACCTTGATACCTCAAAGGCGATGGGTCAGGACAATATCTCCCCGTGGGTTCTTCGGGAAGGAGCTGAGGTACTGAGTGTGCCACTTACCATAATATTCAACACATCCCTTGAAAATGGGCAGATACCTGAGGTATGGAAGAAGGCCAATGTAGTCCCCATCTTTAAAAAAGGAGACAGAAAAGAGGCACTAAACTATAGACCGGTGTCACTTACATGTATAGTGTGCAAAGTCCTGGAAAAAATCATCAGGAAAAGAATGGTGGAGCACCTCGAGCTGAACAGGATAATAAACACCAGACAGCACGGATTCTGGGAAGGCAAATCCTGTGTAACAAACCTCCTAGAGTTCTATGATAAAGTAACAGAGGTAAGGCAAGAGAGAGAAGGGTGGGTTGATTGCATTTTCCTGGACTGCAGGAAGGCCTTCGACACAGTTCCTCACATGAGATTAGTAAAGAAGTTGGAAGAACAAGCATGTATAACAGGAAGGGCACTGGAATGGATCAGGGAATACCTCACAGGGAGGCAACAACGGGTCATGGTGCGTGATGAGGTATCACAGTGGGCGCCTGTGACGAGCGGTGTACTGCAGGGGTCAGTCCTAGGACCAGTGTTATTCTTGGTATATGTAAACTACATGACGGATGGGATAGACTCAGAAGTGTCTCTGTTCGCAGATGATGTGAAATTAATGAGGAGAATCACATCGGAAGAGGACCAAGCAGGACTTCAAACAGACCTGGACAAGCTTGACATCTGGTCTAGCAACTGGCTTCTCGAATTCAATCCCACCAAATGCAAAGTCATGAAGATCGGAGAAGGACAAAGAAGACCGCTGACAGAGTACAGGCTAGGTGGACAAGGGCTACAAACCTCGGCAAAGGAGAAAGACCTTGGGGTGAGTATAACGCCAAGTATGTCTCCGGAGGCACACATCAACGAGATAACTGCGGCAGCATATGGGCGACTGGCAAACCTAAGATTAGCGTTCCGTTACCTAAACAAGGAATCGTTCAAAACACTGTACACCGTGTACGTCAGGCCTATACTAGAATATGCAGCACCAGTCTGGAACCCACACCTTGTCAAGCACGTAAAGAAACTAGAGAAAGTGCAAAGGTTTGCGACAAGGTTAGTTCCACAACTCAGGGGTCTGTCCTATGAAGAAAGGTTGAGGGAAATAGGACTAACAACACTGGAGGAAAGAAGGGTCAGAGGAGACATGATAACGACATACAAAATACTGCGGGGAATCGACAAGGTAGACAGTGACAGGATGTTCCAGAGAGGGAACACAAAAACAAGGGGACACAACTGGATGCTGAAGACTCAGATGAGTCAAAGGGATGTTAGGAAGCATTTCTTCAGCCACAGAGTAGTCAGGAAGTGGAATAGTCTAGAGAAAGATATAGTGGAGGCAGGAACCATACATAGTTTTTTATCTAGCTGTGATGGTGGGTTTTGGGTTGCTGGGGTGGGGACAGGGGGACTGATGAGTGTGTGTGGTGTTAAAGTGTATGGTTGTCATGGGGTTTTTGTGATTTGAGGCCCACCGTGGGTACTTCCAGTGTGTGTTTGTCCTGCTTGGGCTTGGTGTCCTCCGTATCTCGCTGTCTCCTCTCTTTGCCTTCTTATCTGCTCCTTCCGGGCCTCCCTTTCTTCCTGTGTTCTGTCCCGATCTAGGTATACATTCCGGTACCCCTGATTCGTCCTCAGCTGTGCTTTCTCTTGCAGGATCGTGGTGCGGGCTGATTCTGCTTTGAAGATTACCTTGAGAGGTCGATTTCTTCCCCTTGTGTACCACCCAATTCTCCGAAAATTTGTCACTTGGGACGTGTCTCCCCCTATTGCTAGCATGATACCTTCGATCCTTTCTTTCTCCTCCTGTTTTCTTCTGTTGTGGGTGTCCCCTTCGACTTCCTTCAGGCCATAGATAAAGATCGACTTCTCCCTTTCCTCCTCCCACTGTGTCTCCCATTGCCTCATCAGAGATGCATTAGCCTCTCCCGGTGCTGTCATGGTTGTATCCTCCATGTTCCTTTGTGTGTCCGGCCTGCTCATACGTCCCTGTCCGCTGCAGTGTGTTGTTGGGGTCTCCGCGTTTATTGTGTCTGCTGCTTTGTCTACCCTCTCATGTGTTGTTACTGTGCTCTCATTCATTGTTACTGTGGTGCTCTTCTTGTCCCTGTCTGCTTCTTCTATGTCCCTCTCGTGTGTTGTTAGTATCCTGCTCGTCTTGCTTCGGGCCCCACTTGTGTCTGCCAGTGCCTGTGCATACAAGAGTTCTCCTTTTTTCTCCTCATTCCCTTTGGCTGTGTCTGGTGCACAAGCTCCGAGTGCTGTTTCTGGCCAGGTACTTTTGTCTCTATTCTGTGTCATTCCCTGCAGCTTCACTTCTAAGATCTGAATCTTGGCTTCTGTTTTTTTGACTTGCATTTCCCATTTTCTACTCTCCTCAGCTATCCTCTTCTCCATTCCCTCGCTGATCACCAATATCTTCCTCTCCCATTCCTTTTCCCTTTTATTGAGTACCTCCTCGGTGATCACCAATATCTTCCTCTCCCATTCCTTTTCCCTTTTGATGATTTCCTCCTCCCACTGTGGCCTTCCCAGATCGGCCATCATCCTCCTTGTTGACACCCCTCTCCCTGAGCCGACCATATTCCCACGGTGTGCCCTTGTGGATGTATTGAGAGTATCAGAAGAAGGGAGAAAGAAGAGGGATAGGGAAGGGGGTGAGGGAGAAAGGATAGGGAAGGGGGTGAGTGGGAGAGAGATAGCTTAGAGGTAGTGTGGAAGAGGGTGGATAGAGAGATAGGGAGATAGGTAGAGGGAGAGAGAGGGAGGGAGAGAGATGAAGGGAGATAGAGAGATAGAGGGAGAGGGGGAGTGAGAGAGAGAGGAAGAGGGAGAGGGATAGAGAAAGGTAGGGAGAGGGAGGGATAGGGGGGGAGAGGGAGGTATAGAGAATGGAGATAGAGGGAGAGGGAGGTATAGAGAGGGGGAGGGAGAGAGAGACAGAGAGGGTTTGTGTGTGAGGGAGAAAGGGAGGGGGAGAGGGAGGGTGTGTGTGTGAGGGTGAAAGGGAGGGAGAGAACGAGGGGGAGATAGATTTTCAGAAAGTTTGGACTACTCTCCTAATATTATGCTAGAATTTTGCTGGTACTAATTCTATAAACGAATAATGATACTAAGCTAGGCTAAGACAAGCCCAGAAAAGAGATAGAGGGGAGAAAGAGATAGAGGGGAGAGCGAGAGAGAGATGGAGGAAGAGGGAGAGAGGGTATAGAAGGAGAGGGAGAGAAATAGAGGGAGAGAGAGAGGGAGGGTGTGTGTGGGGGAGAAAGGGAGGGAGAGGGTGTAGTGTTAGTATGGGAGGGTATGTTAGGGTCGGAGGGTGGGGGGGACCGTCGTGTCAGGTTTCAGCTGGTACATCTACTTGTTGTGAGAACTTCCAGCGTTTTTGGAATACTTTAGAAAGTTAGGAATATTAGCCTAATATTGTGCTAGAAATTTGCTAGTTATAATTCCAAAAAAGAAAAATGGATAACACTATTAATCTAGGCTAAGACAAACCCAACTGTTGGTTTATGTGAGTGTGTGTGTGTGCGTGTGTTTGTTTACCGCTGAATCACCGCGCCTGTGCTCCGCCACGTCTTTGAATTTTCTTCCTACCTTTCTTAGCTACAAAATCTAAAAAGAAAACTACTACCTATATAACTGATAAAAATATTATTGCTAATACAAGAACAGCTGTATGGTCTACTACACCTCGACTACTTCAAGTGTGTGTGTGTGTGTGTGCGTCTTGGCACCTCGTCCACAGTGTCTACCTATTCTAATTCTAATTCTAGAATACTACTAAGCACTGCTACTAAAAGTTACTACTTATATACTGGTAATAATATTATTGCTAATACATGAACAACTGTATGGTATACTACATCTATTACCTGACTAATTCAAGTGTGTGTGTGTGTGTGTGTGCGTGCATACATGTGTGTGTGTGTGTGTGCGTGCATACATGTGTGTGTGTGTGTGTGCGTGCATACATGTGTGTGTGTGCGTGCATACATGTGTGTGTGTGTGTGCATGCATACATGTGTGTGTGTGCGTGCATACATGTGTGTGTGTGCGTGCATACATGTGTGTGTGTGCGTGCATACATGTGTGTGTGTGCGTGCATACATGTGTGTGTGTGCATGCATACATGTGTGTGTGTGCGTGCATACATGTGTGTGTGTGCGTGCATACATGTGTGTGTGTGCGTGCATACATGTGTGTGTGTGCGTGCATACATGTGTGTGTGTGCGTGCATACATGTGTGTGTGTGCGTGCATACATGTGTGTGTGTGCGTGCATACATGTGTGTGTGTGCGTGCATACATGTGTGTGTGTGCGTGCATACATGTGTGTGTGTGCGTGCATACATGTGTGTACATTTGGTTGGTAGCCCTTCCTACCTTTCTTAGCTACAAAATCTAAAAAGAATACTACTACCTATATAACTGATAAAAATATTATTGCAATAAAGGTCGAGAATCAAAACCTGGTCATCGTGGTTGTCTACAAGCCCCCGGATGCAACGTCCCAACAATTCCAGGAACAGCTTCTGAAAATTGACCACTGTCTGGAAAATCTTCCAGCTCCTGCCCCCAACATCTTGCTACTGGGGGATTTCAACCTCAGGCACCTAAAATGGAGGAACATTGCAAACAATGTGGTAGCAGAGATAACACCAGGAGGCAGCTCAGATGAAAATTCACACATGCATGAACTTTTAAATCTCTGCAACAAATTCACCTTAAACCAGCAAATAGTGGAGCCCACAAGAATAGAGAATACACTGGACCTCATCTTCACCAACAATGATGATCTGATACGAAATGTCACCATATCAAAAACAATATACTCAGATCACAACATAATAGAGGTCCAGACATGCATGCGGGGAGCCCCAGATCAACAAAATGTGATCAGCCGCGAGGGAGCTTTCTCCAAATTCAACTTCAATAACAAAAACATAAGGTGGGACCAAGTAAACCAAGTCCTAAATGATATAAACTGCGATGATTGCCTAAGCATCACGGATCCCAACCTATGTCTAGAACAAATTAACTCTGTGGTACTTGAGGTTTGCCCAAGGCAAATTCCCTTAAGGAAAAGGAGGAGAAGATGCAAACTAGAAAGAGAGAGGCGCTCCCTATACAGGCGAAGGCAAAGAATAACGGAGCGGCTACAGGAGGCCAATATCTCTGAAATACGTAGGGAGACACTAGTCAGAGAAATAGCAAGCATTGAATTAAAACTAAAGGAATCTTACAGGAATCAAGAGACACAAGAAGAATGAAAATTGAAAGAAATTGAAATTGAAAGAAACCCAAAGTATTTCTTTTCCTATGCAAAATCAAAGTCGAGAACAACAACCAGTATTGGGCCCCTACTTAAACGGGATGGGTCCTACACAGATGACAGCAAGGAAATGAGTGAGTTACTTAAGTCCCAGTATGACTCAGTTTTTAGCGAGCCACTAACCAGACTGAAAATCGAAAACCTAAATGACTTTTTTATGAGAGTGCCACAGAATTTGACAGACGCATGCCTTTCTGACATCACCACGACGCCAAATGACTTCGAAAAGGCAATAAATGACATGCCCATGCACTCTGCTCCAGGCCCAGACTCATGGAACTCGGTGTTCATCAAGAACTGCAAGAAGCCCCTATCACATGCTTTTAACATCTTATGGAGAGGAAGCATGGACACTGGGATCGTCCCGCAGCTACAAAAAACAACAGACATAGCCCCGCTCCACAAAGGGGGCAGTAAAGCAATAGCAAAGAACTACAGACCAATTGCGCTAACGTCCCATATCATAAAAATCTTTGAAAGGGTTCTAAGAAGCAAGATCGCCACCCATCTTGATACCCATCAATTGCACAACCCAGGACAGCATGGGTTTAGAGCAGGCCGCTCCTGTCTGTCCCAACTACTGGACCACTACGACAAGGTCCTGGATGCTCTAGAAGATAAACAGAATGCAGATGTTATATACACAGATTTTGCAAAAGCCTTTGACAAGTGTGACCATGGTGTAATAGCACACAAAATGCGTGATAAAGGAATAACAGGAAAAGTTGGTAGATGGATCTATAATTTCCTAACATGTAGAACACAAAGAGTAGTAGTCAACAGAGTAAAGTCTGAGGCAGCTACTGTGAAAGCTCTGTTCCACAAGGCACAGTACTTGCTCCCATCCTATTCCTCATCCTCATATCAGATATTGACAGGGATATAAGCCACAGTGCTGTGTCTTCCTTTGCAGATGACACCCGAATCTGTATGACAGTGTCCACCGTTGAAGACACGGCTAGACTCCAAGCAGACATAAACCAAATCTTTAAATGGGCTGCAGAAAACAATATGAAGTTCAATGATGAGAAATTTCAATTACTCAGATACGGAAAACGTGAAGAAATTAAAATCTCATCTGAGTACAAAACTAATTCCAACCACACAATAGAGCGAAAAACTAATGTCAAAGACCTGGGAGTGATCATGTCAGAGGATCTCACCTTCAAGGACCATAACAAAGTAGCAATTGCATCTGCTCGGAAAATGACAGGATGGATAATGAGAACCTTCAAAACCAGGGATGCCAAGCCCATGTTGACACTTTACAGATCGCTTGTTCTATCTAGGCTAGAATATTGCTGCACACTAACGGCACCTTTCAAGGCGGGTGAAATTGCTGACCTTGAAAATGTGCAGAGAACCTTCACCGCATGCATAAGTGCGATAAACCACCTCAACTACTGGGAACGCTTGAAGTTCCTAAATCTGTACTCTCTAGAACGCAGGCGGGAGAGATACATTATTATATACACATGGAAAATTCTCGAGGGCTTAGTACCAAACTTGCACACAAAAATCACTCCCTACGAAAGCAAAAGACTCGGCAGGCGATGTAACATCCCCCCAATGAAGAGCAGGGGTACCACTAGCACGTTGAGGGACAACACAATAAGTGTCAGGGGCCCAAGATTGTTCAACTGCCTCCCAGCATACATCAGGGGGATTGCCAACAAACCCCTGGCTGTCTTCAAGCAGGCACTGGACAGGCACCTAAAGTCGGTACCTGACCAGCCGGGCTGTGGTTCGTACGTTGGACTGCGTGCGGCCAGCAGTAACAGCCTCGTTGATCAGGCTCTGGTCCAACAGGAGGCCTGGTCACGGACCGGGCCGCGGGGGCGTTGACCCCTAGAATTCTCTCCAGGTAGACTCCAGGTAGACTCAACTACTTCAAGTGTGTGTGTGTGTGTGTGTGTGTGTGTGTGTGTGTGTGCGTGTGCGTCTTGGCACCTTGTCCACAGTGTCTACCTATTCTAATTCTAATTCTAGAATACTACTAAGCATTGCTACTAAAAGTTACTACTTATAAACTGGTAGTAATATTATTGCTAATACACGAACAATTGTATGGTATACTACATCTATATCCTGACTAATTCAAGTGTATGTGTGTGTGTGTGTGTGCATACACGTGTGTACATTTGGTTGGTAGCCCTGTGCCCACCACTTCCCTAACTTGTCTTCCTACCTATGAAATACTTATGTAGTCAGCTCCTCCGAGCAGGGATTTTTCCCACAGCTTCAGCAACTCAGGTCCAGAAACCTGCAAACCAAAATTAGGATTTTGTACATTACATCGATGTCTGCTGGGTCTGGTCCTGTTTGTCGATATTCTCCTGGTGTGGCACCTGCTGGGTACTGTACCTCTTCGTTTCTTTTCTATGTGTGTGTATTGTATGTACTCATGTATGTACTCACCTAATTGTACTCACCTAATTGTTATTGCAGGGGTCGAGACTCAGCTCCTGGCCCCGCCTCTTGCTGTCCGCTACTGGGTCTCTGCTCTCCCTGCTCCATGAGCTTTATCATACCTCGTCTTAAAACTATGTATGGTTCCTGCCTCCACTATATCTTTCTCTAGACTATTCCACTTCCTGACTACTCTGTGGCTGAAGAAATGCTTCCTAACATACCTTTGACTCTTTTTGAGTCTTCAGCTTCCAGTTGTGTCCCCTTGTTTCTGTGTTCCCTCTCTGGAACATCCTCTCACTGTCTACCTTGTCGATTCCCCGCAGTATTTTGTATGTTGTTATCATGTCTCCTCTGACCCTTCTTTCCTCCAGTGTTGTTAGTCCTATTTCCCTCAACCTTTCTTCATAGGACAGACCCCTGAGTTGTGGAACTAACCTTGTCGCAAACCTTTGCACTTTCTCTAGTTTCTTTATGTGCTTGACCAGGTGTGGGTTCCAGACTGGTGCTGCATATTCTAGTATGGGCCTGACGTACACGGTGTACAGTGTCTTGAATGATTCCTTGTTAAGGTAACGGAACGCTAATCTGAGGTTTGCCAGTCGCCCATATGCTGCCGCAGTTATCTGATTGATGTGTGCCTCCGGAGACGTGCTTGGCGTTATGTGTGTGTGTATATGTATGTGTATATGTATATGTGTGTGTGTGTGACCCAACAATTAAAATTTGCACCAATAACTTATTACAGTTGTGGCCGGTGTAGACTAATAGATTCTCATTGCTTTATAATTTCTTCATGATTGCAACCATGTACAGACGTAAGTAAATTTACTTACATGTAACTAGTGAATTCATTACCTTTGTACCTTGTTCAGCTATCAAAACTTTGGGGCCCAGTCTCTGACCCTTTATATACCTCTGTAATCTGCAAATACCTTTGTAACTTGTCATGATTGTGACCTGATCCATCTGAGTTCATTACCATTGTAACTTGCTCAGCTATCAAACTTTGAGGTCAGTCCCTGGACCCATTATATACCTCTGTAATCTTTTGACTACCGCCCACAGGATGAGTATGGGGTGCATAATAAAGATATTAAACTAAATTAAACCAACTACATAAAAAAACTATGCTGCAATGACAATGAGCTAAATTACTGTGCCGACTTCTTTGGGCCATTCTAGTAACTCACACGTTACTTTGTATGCATGTATGTAAGTGTGGGTGTTTGTTCAGTTGTACATAGATGAACTGGTACCCAAACTCATATTTACTTACTTGTCATACATGTCACCATGTATGACAAGTTATCTTTTCCCCCTCCCATACCACCAATACCACCAATCCAACGACATTCATCTTTGCAAATATACAGGG